>CABFOW010005312.1:0-44105 GCA_902141385.1 Timema californicum | reverse complement strand
AATTAACTTAGTTTCAGTGCTTTATTAATTTGCATCGATACAATATTTTCTTTTACGTGGGGTATTTAACGTGCACATTTTTAAACGGATGATTTTATCAGCACACGACCTATAAATTAACATATTTTTTTAAAAACAGACACAACACCCAGCCCCCAGCCGTTATTTCATCACTGTGAAAGGAGAAACTCATATTTCGCCAGTGATACATTTTTCTGTCATGCAGGTAATCGAACCCGTGACCCTTAACTTAATAATCTATCGACTGAGAGAAGTTTCCGGACAATAATATGTTTATCTATGAGATTGGAAAAAAAAAATTATAAAAGTTTCCTTATATTAAAAATTAACATCAGTATTAAGTTATTTTTATAACTATCAACGCTTTTAATGAAATTGATTAAATTTAATCCAAGGATCGTTTATGTAAGAAAATCAGTGAAAGAACAACCAAAACTATCTTCTAAGCACGTGTGCTGTGACCGTGGTGAGACTTTGTGCTGTAAAAATAGTTTCTAGCCCACCCCACCCCACCTTGCCGCGCTTTCCCCCCTGTGGCCTGGGGTAGGCCTACTGTGTAACTGCGCCCATCTCTAATTAACTTACCTGTTGTTATCTGACCTAATCTGAACTTAACTAAATTCTTTCTAGCCCTTTCTAATATATTTTTTAGAGAATGAAAACATCAATATAGCGGAATTTAATACGATAAAAGTTTCGGTGAATATATATATATATATATATATATTTACTACCTGTTCGGGTTGTACGCAAATGTACTAACTTCGTTGATTGGTTTAAGGATGAGGAAGGTAATATTTAGAAGAAGTGTATCTACATTTTCGTGGAAGGAGATCGGAAAACCATTTATGAAAAAACACCCTCAGTGCACCCGACCAAGATTTTAACCTCGATCTCCCCGTCATCGGCAGCCTAGTCTACTACAAGAGAAGGCCTTAGACCGTGCGGCCACTGAAGCTGGTACAAGCTAGTTAGTTAGGCTGTAATAAAACTGCCATCATTTTGGATGAGTGATGTAACATGTTGTGCGGACAATAATTTGAGATCGATTGACACGCCTGACTGATAATTCCATCTCAAATTCTTGTCCAAATACCCTAGAGATGATGGGCTGTTTGTTGTAAGTACAACCAAAACATCGGAAGCTATAATTTCTTAAACGTGGATAAAGCTCGAAAAAAAACACTAAAGTTTTAAATCTCACTAATCTTTGACATCTCTTATTGACGGCACTTTACCTATAGTATATAAATTTTAGTTTAATTCATTTTAATTTGTAGTAATGAGAAACATGAAATTAGTATTACAAGGAACGTACTTGGTAGAACCACAATTGATTGATTGATACACTTCTTTAGTCAATTAAACAATATAAGTTATGAAAATAATAATAATTTAATATAATATTATTAAAAGAGAAATTGTTAGATAAAGAAAAAGAATTTAAATAACTTATTATTTACATTCTTTTTCTTGATCTAACAATCTCTTTTTTTAACAATATTATATTATTATATTCATAACTTATATTGTTTAATTGACTAAAGAGGTGTATCAATCAATCAATTGTCGTTCTACCAAGTACGTTCCTTGTAATACTAATATAGTAAATAAAGCCTAGCTCTTAACTAATCTTCTTGGTACAGCCCTGGCTCTAAGCCCTATTGGACCTCTAAACACACTCGGTTCGCGTATGACACTCGCAAGGACTTTGAGTTGCGGGCGGAGAGGAAGGATGCGAGGACGAGTCAAGGATGTACACCCCCCACCAGCTCCGTTGTCAATCTTTGGCGCTGCAACGGACCAGAACACGGGGAAGGGATATGGAGGTAGACTCGGTCATGTTGTAAATATATAACGAGTTGAGAGCTTTCCACTGTTCATTGAAATTTGTGAGTGTTCTCTCTGGCAAGGCGTGATCTGTAGCAGGTGTCGAACAAACCGTGCTCCGCGCTCATTGGATTTATCTGTGGGAATTCTGCGGGTAAGGATGGAGGTTCCGGGTGGCCACTCTTGTGGTCTATGCACGATACGATACTATCTAGCACCACGTCTTACTAACCGTTCAAACTATATATATTATTTATTTTATTTTATTTATTAGCACCGCGTCTTACTATCCGTTTGGGTTATACGCACTTACGCTTAATGTGTAATGGTAGGGTGATTGTGAGATGAAATGGAGGACCTACAGTTAAACGTGGGATCCGAACCACGGTGGAGGCCTGGAATTCCCCACATTCATATATATTACTTATGCTATTGTAGTGGGAATGAGGAAGTGTACCCGAATTTGCGCTGAGAAAGAGACCGGAAGGGGTAATCCATAAACCACGCAACGCTTTTTTCTGACCTTTTTTACCCTCCTCCATGTAACACCAGTTTAATATTTAGCCCAACCCCAACCCCCTAACTGGTGTTACGTAAGTTTTCCCATCAAAAGTAAATGTCATTACTTCATAGTGAAGACTTTGTGACACTAAAAGAAAGATTCAGATTTATTACTAATCAGAATTGTTAAGTCATCTATAAATATGTTTACTAACTTTGAAAACAGGAATAGTAATAATATTATTGTTTGAACATTAGAAAGTATAATATCTGTGTTACGTAGCACTTAGATGTACCTCCCCTCCCCATGCACACACCCTCTTCCCCTAACAGAATTACGTGGCTTATGGATGAGCTCAAAATTATTTTGGAAAACTACCCTCAGTACATCCGGCTGAGATTCGAACCCCAATCTCCCCGTCATCGGCCGTCTAGTCTACTGAAAGAGTGACGCGCTAGACCACACGGCCACCAAAGCGGGTATTTGAAAAATTAAACGCTAACGTAAAGTAGAAGGATTCTGGTGAAAAGAAGAAGATTTTAAATAATAAAATAAATGTCTTGTTAAAATTTCGCGATGCTTGTGATGGATATTCAAGAAATGTTGAGATTATTATGTGCAGAAAATTAACACTAAACGGATCTACTGTAGAGATATTTAATTTAGGAAAAACAGTTGAGAATTTCCGAGCCTCGACCTCCTCGTCATCGACAATTCAGTACATCGCAAGCTTGACACCTTAGACCACGTGGCCATTGAGGTGGTGGCAAATATTTTTTAAATATATTTTTAATAATAACTCATAAAATATTAACCAAGCACAATCGTAGTAGAGTATTCAACACATGTGAAGTAATAAGAGGGGAAAAAATTGTACCACACAACCGTACTTTCTCATAAAGTATATTGTGTACCAGCTTCAGTGGCCACATGGTCTAAGGCACTACTCTCGCAGTAGACTAGACTGCCCATGACGAGGAGATCAAGGTTCGAATCTCGGTCAGGTGTAGTGAGGGTAGTTTTCCCCAAAATAGTTATCAACTCTCCCTCCATGCAAATTCAGGTACACTTCCTTTAAATACAACTTTCCTGATCTCTAAATACACTAGCATAGTTAGTAAAAAAAAGCGTATAATCCACACGGTTAGTAAGACGCGGTGCTAAGAAAAAAGTATTAAAAATTGATTATCCGTAAATGTGATTCTCTTTCGCCATCTTTTGTTACTCTGCGCGAGCAGTCACCATTTGACGATTAATTTCGTTGTAATTCTACATCTTCCTCAGATACTTTATTTAAAGAAACCCAGACAAAATATCGCCATAGCTCCATTGGTAATGAATGAATGCGCTGATAATCAAACCATAGATTAGCAGTTGTATGTTTGAATTTTCTTTTGGTGTTAATATGACATTTAGACTTCTTTGTTATGAAGCATTGAGATTTTTGAAACACATTTTAAATTTTATTAAGGAGAAATAGTAGATTAATTTAAGAATTAATAAATGTATATTTTGTCCGCACGCATCAGAACAGCATAAGGAGAAAGAGAATCACAGCAATGGATCATCAATTTGTATGATACATTGATTGATTCTGAAATTAATATATTATCTTTCCTTACTAAACTTGTGTTTGAAAAAAAAAAATTATCACCGCGTCTTACTACCTGCTCAGGGTATATGCACATATAATAATTATTTTAATGGTGAGGTTTGAAGCATTTTAGAGGTAATCTACCCGCATTTGCATGGAGTGGGAAACCATTTTGGATAAAGCCACCCTTAGTAGATTCACTCGGGATTCGAACCCTGATCTCCCTGTCATCATCAAGCTGGTCGAACACGTGATTGATACCTTAGAACATTCGGAAACGGGTAAAAATACATTCTTACTTATAATGTAACATCCCCAAATATCCATTTTAAATAAAATCGATAGGGTCGATTTAAAAAAATTCAAATTTTCTCTTAGCTACCTTAATTTAGAGGTCAAAATTTTTCATTTTCGAACCAAGGTACTCTCTCGACCACGGTTTATAAGGTGGGTGTTGCACCAAGTGGGTGGAAGGGGCGTTGCCGCGACGCTTTGCGGCTGTTAGTTATCTCTTTCTCACTCGCCCTATGTAAACTCAGTGGGTTCGATGGTTTATCGGGTCATTCCCTCCAGACAAACTTCATCCTCACAGTGGCGGACACACCGTGCTACGTGGTCCGGCGAGGGGGAGAGAAATCATCATCATCATCATACTCACATCAGTGAGTACGTGGATGAAGGCGTCAGTCTCATGTAACCCACATCAGTGCCCACAAGGTATAAGTCGTCATTCTCTCAATCTAATGGACTGACAATGATGGGAAGATCGGGGTTCAAATTCCAATCGGGTGTACTGAGGTTTTCTAAATGGCTTTTCACCCTCTCTCCACGCAAATGTGAGTACACCTCCACTAAATTCAACCTTCTTCATCTCTAACACATTAGCGTACTTAGTACGTATGCCTACAACATGAACAGGTAGTAAGACGTGGTGCCGGAAATAAGAGTATCGTGAAGTCTGGTTTTGTCGGTGTTGGGGTGTGGTCGGGGTTCGAATACATTTCACTTGTTCTGAGATAGTTTTTCCTAAAGGGCTCCCTTTTAGCCCTCCATGCAAATATGGGTACATTTTCTCTAAATTACACCTTTTTGTGTACCTCATTTGTGTAAATACACGGGTATCAAGAAGCAGTCACGAAAAAAAGAAATGGTCTTATTTCTTTTAGATGGATTTTTTTTCTTCAATTTTTTGCTCGACGTCTTACTACCCGTCCGGGTCCACCAGCATTTAACCATACAAATGGGATAAGTATGATGAAGGTATAATTGAGAGTAAAATGTACCTAAACTTGCCTAAAGGGAGAGTAGACAAACTTTTAGATTAAAAAAACCTAAATGCCCAGCCGGGGTTCGAGCCCTGTAACTTCCCACCACTAGCAAACCAGACTAGACGAGAATGACGTTTAGCCCGCCTGCCCATCGAGGCGAGTTGGGAAAGATTATTGAAATAAAATGAGATTTTCAACTAAATTAAAGATAGTGCTAAATTTACACTCTGACATGAAAATTAAAACCAGGACCATTTCTTGGACCTCATTATTTAACTATATTAAATTAAATTAAACTAAAGACTTGCCCTTATCCGTTGTATTCATATAGGCCAATATTATTTACATCTATTGGAGGGCTTAGCGCAATGACATACTTTGCCAGAAAATATAAATTTTAATCTATATTAATGGATAGAGTGTTGAGAGGTCCTGTTTTAACTTGACCAGTTTCAATTTCGTCTGTCTAGAGATATTAGCTCCGCAATAACTGTCAAATGCTTGGGGCAATAATATCGAAATTTCGTTGAACCTAGACCAAATGATGAGTGTACTAAATAGTTTTTCAATCAAACTATCCAGTTTTTTGTGTTTTTTTTTCCACAATGTCTTACTACCTGTTCAGGCTATATTAAATTTAGAGGAAGTGTACTCACATTTGTGTGAAGGAAGAGTGGGAAACCGTTTTGGAAAAAACCACCCTCAGTACACCCGACCAGGATTCAAACCCCGATCTCTCTGTCATCCACAGTCTAGTTTATTGCAAGAGTGACTCCATAGACCACGTGGCCATCGAAGCAAGTAGTAACCTGTTTCAATATGGCGTCCGCTCAAAAGTTTTTTCGTTTAATACATCATTTGAATTATTTTGAATTTAAAATTCTAAGCAATCGATCGAGTACGTTGGACGTGTTTATTTTTAATTTTGAATTATATTGTGAAACTAATGTCTTAAACCACGAGAATAAAGATTACTCTCGATGAATATAATGTATTAAATAAAGCATTCGTTTGTTTTCTGTCAGGGGTGGACTGGGCCACCGGGAGGTGTCCCTGGGGACCGCTTTGATTTGAACGTCCGCAACTACCTTCTTAAAACTCAAAAATATGCATTCAATTAAAATTTATATTTTTTTTATCAAATTTTAATCAAAAGTTTCACTGAGTAATTCTGAGGCGTCCCGAATACAACATTTTTTAGGACATGCGATGCCATCAAAAATGTAAAACCATCCTGTTGGATGTGTTTTGGTGTTGTATATAAGAAAACGTAAAATTATCTGTTAAGTGATTAACACAAGTAGCGAAGATCATTCTAAAAACTTAAGGTAGGATGAAAGGGGATGCGAGAAAAAACCATTGTGTTTGTAGTTTTTATGGCAAAATATTATTTGGGCAAAATATTATTTGGGCAAAATAAATAAAATATTAATTAAAGATATTCAACAACAGTTGATATCACCATGTGAAGAAAATTAAACTGTTTGTACTGGAGAAATATATTTTTTATTTTGGCAAAAAAAAAAGTTTTTCTATAAAAACTTCAAAAACACTGCCCTTTTCTTGCATTTCCTTCCATCCCACCTTGAATATATCAATAAAACAGCCAGTCCAAACATTTATAAGCATTTTTGCTCGTGTCAGTAGAAAGTAGAAATTCATCATCGATAATGTAGTAGAAATTGCCTCGGTATTAAACTAACTGATAATAAACATAAATACTTCACTTCAGCTAAGACTGCAACATAGCTTCAGTGGTGGTATTTATGAATGTAACTATGATCGTGGGTTCAAAACCCAGCTGGGGTTGACGGATTTTCCTTGAGCGGTAAAAATCTGTAGCACAATTTATTTCGGAGGGGAAGTAAAGCCGTCGGCCCCATGTTGATTTTGGCATGTATAGTAACTCTGGAAGGTGTATGAAAATACCTTTCCCGGCAAAATTGGTAGGTCCCTTCGCTCTCGTTCATAGACATTCTTGTGTACTGACATAATCAGTCGGTTCAGAAATTGCACGTTAAATACATACAATAAATTAAAAATTAGAGATTAAAAGGATTAAAACTCCTGGCAAGGTTGGCCGAGATGTTGGTGCGTGGAAGGCAACGGTTCTATCACTGGTCGCGAATGATTCATTTTATAAAAAGTCTTGTCAGAGTTTTTTCAAACTGGTCTATCCCATAGTTATTTTAGGCTCCGTGAGTCAATTTTAGAATATTCTTTGTTTTTCACAATAGAGAATAGCATCAGTATTATTAGAATCACCAATTTTTCCCAACTCTGAATGAAGGACATATGCCAAAGGCGCAGCCAGAACATATTATGTGTTTCGTTTGTATTTTTTTCCCTTGTAAAATTTAACTGTCGTTATTGAGTGTTCATAATATTATGTTAAGGGCCATAATAGTATTTTGTAGTCCCGGGCCGTTTGGAATCTGACAGTCTACCCCTGTTTTCTCTTTAACATGCGCCCCATGGGAAAATATATTCATATCAAAGGAGAAAGTATGGGAGATATTTCAACTTGAAATCTAGAGAGAGATTTTAATATTATAGTAATAGTTAAGATTTTAGAAAATCAATAATCCATAATCTTAAATAATTGTTCTGTTATCTAATTTTATAAAAAATTTGAACTTTCATAAACCAATACAAATAAGCTGTCTACTATTTGAGTAAGTGTAGGATGACAATTAAATTCAACAGTAGGTGTTATTAATTTAAGTTGTTATATATTGTTATAAACTAAGTTGTTGCCCCAATATCACAAATGTTTTGAATGAAATTTTCCGTCGGTTAGTGTCCCCGTCTTGCCCCGAGTCCTGCTGTCTCGAACATAGCGTTAAAACAAACGAGAGGACATTTTTTGAAAGTGCCAACCTCCCCTCACTCCCTCTTTTTCAGGAGGTGTTTGTATTTTTTTGCTTGTAAAATTTAACTGTCGTTATTGAGTGTTCATAATATTATGTTAAGGGCCATCGTAGTATTTTGTAGTCCCGGGTCGTTTGGAATCTGACAGTCTACCCCTGTTTTCTCTTTAACATGCGCCCCAAGGAAAAATATCATATTCATATCAAAGGAGAAAGTATGGGAGATATTTCAACTTTAAATCTAGAGAGAGATTCTAATATTATAGTAATAGTTAAGATTTTAGAAAATCAATAATCCATAATCTTAAATAATTGTTCTGTTCTCTAATTTTATAAAAAAATTGAACTTTCAAAAACCAATACAAATAAGCTGTCTACTATTTGAGTAAGTGTAGGATGACAATAATTAAATTCAACAGTAGGTGTTATTAATTTAAGTTGTTATACATTGTTATATATTAAGTTGTTGCCCCAATATCACAAATGTTTTAAATGAAATTTTCCCTCGGTTAGTGTCCCCGTCTTGCCCCGAGTCCTAGTTGTCTCGAACATAGCGTTAAAACAAACGAGAGGACATTTTTTGAAAGTGCCAACCTCCCCTCACTCCCTCTTTTTCAGGAGGGAGTGACACGTCGTTCAACCGCAGCCGTACGTCACTTGTCACATTTGCGACTAGACACAGCGGGCTAAGACGTCAGGGGAGACGCGCGCTTCCTTCATCATCAATAGACATAGGATAATCATGCAATAAAAGTTACTTTTGCAAGATACTGGTTAAAGGAAATTTTAGAAAATACTAAAATATTTCTTTCGCAGTCAACATTGTTAACGTTTTATGCTATTGTTGGTGCTATTTCGTAGGAATTAATATTATCTCTTAAAAGTGTCCGCTTAAAATCAATTGACCTAGCATATAAAAATATGAAAATTGTTTTAGGAATTTTTTTAACTGTCAAAAAGTTTCTTCCTATCTAAATCGGACTGTAGGTGTGTGGCCAAAATGTAAAAATATATATGTTGGTAGGATTCTGGTATATGACAGTTATTAATTCTAATAAAACTACTTAAATACATTCATACGCTAAATTATGTGATATTAAGCAATCACTTTTGATGGATATATTATCAATACCTATAAAATAAGACTTAAAAATCCCAACAATGTATTGTATGACCGATACACCATACACAACATAAATTGTGAACACACTAATAGCATTGGTTTATTTTTTAAGTACACGTCTTAACGCATAAGTTAACTCTTGATTTGTGGACTGTGGATAAATTAAAGTATATAACTTATCAAGTTTTCTCAAATTATAAAACTCACACAGTCAAAAAAACACACATTAGTTTGGAAAATTTTGTCCTGCCACTTTTGTGTTGAGAACAGCCTAAACCAATAACAATAAAAGTGCATTTGTTCCATTTAGCACAGTTAAACTGTTTATCTGTGGAGGGAGGTCAGGGGAAGGATTGGGAAGATGGGAAAGAATACATCCCTCCTCCTATCCCACCCTCCCCTCATCCATCCCAAGCCCCCACAGAAACAGTACAGGTCCAGATTACCACTCAATAGCACCAAGCACTTCCAATTACCCTAGAACTATTCACGATAAATTTCTCCTCCGAGAGATCCTACAATATCCCTTCCCCTTCCTAGTTTCACTCCCCACACCCAAAAATCTCTTACCCTACCAGAGCTTGGAATAATCGTCGACTAATGGAATGAAATTGACTGAAAAGGATATAGCACTAACTTTTATTTTATGTGTTTGTGTTTTTATGTGTGTGCTATCCTTTATTTTTATTCTTCTATATTTTTTTTCTGTTCAACTGTATGATTGGGAAGAATCGTATCCAATACGAGACAATTTGTTCACGCTAGTGTTTTGCAATCTACAATTTTTATTTTTTTTCGTTTTCTTTTCCCTAGATTAAATTGGATAGACTGTATTATCAAAGCAATATCGTTGATTGTAAACAAATTGATTACAAAGTGTGTTTTTTACTTTATTTTATTTTTTCCCCGCATTCGATTTATTAAAAAAAGAGTGTTGAGTCATCATTAGAAAACTTCTCTTAAATTCTAATAACAATAAATTTACCGTCGACATTATTCTACCAGTATTGTAGTTTCTATAATCATCCTTAGAGAATATACAGAACCACTGGTTCAATTTCAGTATTTTATTCTTGAACCCATTTATTTTGTTTGAAGAATCTTTCACACAGAGTGCATTGCATTACAATATGTTCATCAAGTCTGACACCAATTACTACTCTATGTAGTAATATTCCTCAATTTCTTCAATGTTGTGAGTCCACGCATTCTGCTATGAGCCATCAATTACTCTTCAGATTAATAATCCACAATATCTTAATTGTTGTGAGTTCACTCAGTCTGACATCAATGAGTAATGAGTAATATTTTACTATATCTTCATTGTTGTGCTTTCATCTAGTTTTCAATCAAGTACTTATTAGATTAAAATTCCACACTATCAAGTAATCTCTGGATCAACTAACATACCACAATATCCTAATTGTTGTGCGTTCATCCAGTCTGTATTCAAATACTCTCTGGAAGAATATTCCAGAATGTCTTCATTGTTGTGAGTTCCACATCATATCACCCTATTCCGTTCACGATAGGTTTTTTTTACCTGGATGACAGTTCGAAAATCATATGTTTAGGTTTTGGGTTGCCAACACTTGTAAAAGATCACAATTTTGTTATAAATGTAAAGATCTTTAATTACCTGTTATAAATTACATTTAAAATAACGTAAACTTAAGTTTTCTCATACTATTTCAATTTTTTAAATAATTTCTTTTTAGCTAACTTGAAACAATATTTTAAACATAATTAAAAGTACTTATTTCTAGTTTTGGAACGTTACTGATTTGGTGTAATATAGTGCACACACCAATACCTTTTAATACAGGCATCGTATTTACTTGGAAAAGAGAAAATTGTTGTCATTTTTTTACATACAATAAATGATTTTAGGATTATTTTATCGTATTTTGAAATATTTAACTCAATAAAATAGTTTCATCAACTGCGTGTCTGCATCATTGTAAAAAACTTGTTTACCGTTATGTTCAATCATATGGTTTAGGTTCTTCAGTCGCCATTTTGAAGCTATGTTCGTTAGAATTTTTTGTGAAAGTGGTGTTAATATTTTTTTAAGGGGAATAAAGCTATAAATAAACTTTCTGTCCGACCTCAAATAAATATATAAATAATATTGGCCTAAATTACTGTGGTTGACTATCAGATTAGTATATTTCCATCTGTTTTCATTACAGTCTTCCAAAGTGATGGATGTCAGCTGTTGGCGTAGAGATATATTAGGGATTACTTCTAGTAACAATTCGAGCTGTCATCCAGGTAAACTTAGCTCGTGAATGACTATCTGCGTATTCACACCAATGGCTAAGGTAGGTGGAAGGTACAATGTAAAAATATGTACCCGAATCTACGTGGAAGTAGAACGTGAATCAATTTAGTGTGAATATAAAACAAGTGCATCCGCCCGGAATTTGAGTCTATGACCTCCTCGGCAAACGGGAATGATGCCTTAGTCTCCTTGTCCACCGATGTGTGTTTTGGCCGTACAATCATTGGCTAGTACGTTCTTCCGCGAGGGCGGGGAGTGGTAGCAAAATATACGAGTTTGTCGACTCTGCTGTGACGATATTGATTGTCAAGTGAAGTGGACTATAACCCAGGGGTTGGCGTGGGGTTGGTAGAAGAATGGGGTGGGATTTGGGGGTAACAATTACCCGAATTGAACTTCTATCGCTTCTGTGAAGGGTCATTACTATTTCCCTTCTTTCTGGGGTGTATTTAGAGCGTTTGGTCACTCAGCATTACAACCGTTGCGTTGTTTTTATTAAATTCAATTGTTTGTAGCCCTCTTCGGTGAGGACACGCACTAAACGTCAAGCTCATCGTCTTGTTCACCGGCGACAGGGAGGTCGGGGCTCTATTCTCAGCCGGAGGTACCGAGGGTATATATTTTTTTTCTTAAATAGTTCTCCTATTTTTCTTCACGCATCTTCGAGTACATTTCCTTAACTATATACCTTTCACCAGTGCAAGTGCACCGCTTATAATTTCATTCAGAATAATATTTAATATTATTTTATTTAAATAATAACACTTTATAATGAATCAATAAAAGGCTATTGTATTGATTGTATTGCTTGCAGTTCATTGGGAAATAATAAATTATTATTTTGTCTTTGCGCTTGCTCGTATCATTCTAATCTTTTTGGACCGGCTTAAAATTTATCCAGAAAAATATTTCAATATTATATTTATCATAAAATAATTAGTTATTAGCCTATTTATTTGAACACAATTGTTTTTTGCTAAATCTTTTGCGAGCCAGTTAAAAATTAGTCAGCGGGCCGGATCTAGCCAACGGGCCCGTAGCGTGCAGTTCGTTGCTCTATACTATTCAACTTGTGAGCTTGATTGCTAGCGCTCCTTCGCGCAGATTTATCTGTTTCATGCGCACAGACATCTGCGCTTGCGCATGGAAAAACAGTGAGATTATTGACCTAGCATATTATCATCATCATCCGTTATTTCCACTCTGTGGCTGAGTCAGTTCAATTTAGTAAAATGCCTCCAAATTCCTCCATCCTTCTACCATTTTTCTCACTTTTCCAGTCTGTGGATGAGTCAGTTCAATTTAGTAAAATGCCTCCAAATTCCTCCATCCTTCTACCATTTTTCTCACTTCAATTGCTTCCAGTTTTCCCCTCTCACACACTTTCTGTAATCTGCTTCTCACATCTCTTTCTTAGCCTCCCTTGTGGTCTTTTCCCTACATACTTCATTTTAATCATTTTCTTTGGCATCCTCTAATTTATATCCTCATTATATGCCCATCTAAGTCTCGCTTCCTCTACTATCTATGTATATCATATACCCCACCCCCACTCTTAATTTTTGTTCTCCTGAGTACTTCATAAGATTGGTCTTGTTTCTGAGCTAATAAAAAACTAAATAATTAAGAGAGAGAATATATATATATTAATTGTATATATATATATTAATTGTATGCTAGTTTTACTATAAGGTATTTCGTTAATTGAGTTTGATTTTATCAAGTTGCAAAGTAATATTACTGATGTAAAATGTTGACATGAGAAAAATGAATGAATGATAGGTTATACAAAAAGTGTATAAATAATAGTTTAGAATATTTTGATTTGTGTAAAACTTGTTTTATTGATCACCAGCCGCCATTTCGCTTCTCCACCCTTAGTCCATTGCTGCAATTAAATGCTGATGGTATGTACAGGCGGAGAAGAAGCTGTGCAGTCAATAAAACAAATGGTTTGCAAACAAACATTAATTTCAGCAGGAACGAACATTTCAATGATTCCTTCAAAAGGTGGTTTGTAAATGTCATCAAATTATTAAAGACCCTCGGGTATGTTTGCTTTATTTTTATTTTTTAACCACGTATTTGCACCCGTTCGGTTTATATAGCCTATATATATATATATATTAACGGGATTGGGTTTAGTGAAGAAGAANTGTTTGCTTTATTTTTATTTTTTAACCACGTATTTGCACCCGTTCGGTTTATATAGCCTATATACATATATATATTAACGGGATTGGGTTTAGTGAAGAAGAACTTTATAGCAGATGTAGCCTAATTTAGCGTGGAGGGAGGGGGGAAAACAATTGAGGAAAAACCACTATTATTACACCCGACCGGGACTCGAGCCCCAAGCTCCCCGTCATCGGCAATCCAGTCTGTCATGAAACGTTAGAGTGACGCGTTCGATCATGCGACCAACGATGTGGTTATGAAACTCTAATGCCGAATTAATCAATGTTATTCTCAATGACAAAATATTAATTGAGAAGCGTGGCCCTAATTATTAATTTTTGCTTTGCGACAACTGCTTGTACAGGCCATACGCATTTAATAACATTAATGAGTGAGGAAGGTAGAGCTTAGAATAAATATACCCATATTTGTGGGGAGGGAGAATATGAAATAATTTAGAAGGGAAAAAACATCTTCAATACAACTAGCTGATAATTGAACCCCGAATACCCCCTCGCTGGCAAACCAGACTAAGCGATATTGGTATGCGAAACATCCTTGTTCCCCGTTCCTTTGTTTCAGGAAGTGTTGGATGAGCTGTCAACACGCCTGGCTGACCTGGAAAGCTGAGTGTTTCGATATGATTTCAAGTCGGACTCCAATGCGATTATACTTGCTCATTCCAGGCAAATTTTGGAATAAATCCCTCTAAAATGTTATCATATCTTTATGTTTCCTTAGTTTATTTAGTTTTTTCCGTCACTAATAGCCAATTTTTGTGCCAGAATAAACGAATGCTGGTGTATTTCAAAGAATTCACTTTCTCATTCTGTGCCCTTAGATTTTTTTAGCCAATATTAGGGTGTTTTTATTTAGTTTTTATGTCTTGACTACTTGATCTAGAGGATAGGGATGAGAAGAGTAGTCAGAGGAAATGCACCCGCATATGGTTAAACCTCAGTGAAAAGTTGCATGTGGAACCTCATGAACCACCTCTCTCTGTGTATCTGGCTGAGATTCGAACCTTGACCTTCGTCATCGTCAGAAATCCAGTCTATCGCGGTAAGAACGACTCGTAAACGATTATAGGCGGTTGCCCACTGCGTCTTACTACCCGTTCGGTTTATACACTTATGTACTTATTACTCTAATAGTTTTAAGTATAAGGATGGTTATGTTTAGATGAAGTGTACCCGCATTTGCGTGGAGAGAGAATGGAAAACCATTCTGGAAAAAACCTTAGTACACCCGACCGGTATTCGAACCTCGATCTTCCTTTCTATCGCGGTAAGAACGACTCGTAAACGATTATAGGCGGTTGCCCACTGCGTCTTACTACCCGTTCGGTTTATACACTTATATACTTATTACGCTAATAGTTTTAAGTATAAGGAAGGTTATGTCTAGAGGAAGTGTACCCGCATTTGCGTGGAGAGAGATAATGGAAACCATTTTGGAAAAAAAACTTTAGTACACCCGACCGGTACTCGAACTTCGATCTCCCTTTCATCGGCAGTCTAGACTGCTGCTAGAGTGAGTGACACCTTAGATCATGCGGCCACTGAAGCAGGTGTACTTTTATACCGATCTAACTCGGTGGGGAAGAAAATCAAACGAAAGTTTGGGGAGAAATCAACCCTTATATGGATAAAAACACGGCGTCTAGCATTAATTACTTTTTAGAGGATTTCTTGATACTTCATACGACATCAAGGCACGGGACCGGGGTGGCGGGGTGGGGGTTGAGATAACTGCTTAGGGCAGCCCTGATTATGTTCAATGTTACTAGTCATGATTATTATTAGCACCGCGTCTTACTACCCGTTCGGGTTATACTCACTTACGCTCATGTGTAATGGTAGGGTGATTGTAAGATGAAATGAAGGACCTACAGTTTAACGTGGAATCCGAACCACGGTGGAGACCTGGCATTCCTCACATTCACGCCTACTAGTCATGATAATCATAAGTAAATTGTTTAAAAAAATATTCCAAGCCCCTTTCCCCTCCCCTGTAAGAAAACATAAGGGAGGGGGGGGATCAATGCACCAATGCTCCACCTACCCCTGTTCCAGCGTCTATGAAACAGCCTAACTAAAATAATTCAATAACTTTTTCACCCCCTTTATGAGTTTATAGAGCAATTTATGAACACTTTACTGTGATATTTACAGCCCATAAAATGACACAAACTTAACAATAACGACTGTTAAATGTTATCTCCCTAATGACGTAACAAAATGTCTGGAACGTAAACCTACCATACAAACGAAACTAAAAAGGAAGATAAATACAGAAAGAAGAAAAAAAGATTCATGCAAATAATATACCGGGGGAAAAAATTTGTTTCTACAAATAAAAATTGTTATAAAACTACAGTAAATCAAAGCAAGTCGTAACACGAAGGGTTTTTGGAAGCCGAGGCAGATAAGAAGATTACATTTTTAATGCTCTTTTCTGAGCGCCGCGATCGTTAATAATCATAATAATAAAAGTACAAAAATAAACTTTTTGTTGGTTATCTTTTTTTTTAGTTGGTTAGGTTTTGTAAATGGTGGGTAATTTACTCCTGACTGTTCTTACTTGCAGTCACATTTCTGAACCTGAGGCGCTTGGATGAAGAACCGAACAACTCAAATAATAGACGAGACATTAAAATCAACATCAGTAACAATTATTTCGTTAGGTTATTGGACGATTT
Organism: Timema californicum; assembly: GCA_902141385.1. Taxonomy (NCBI): domain Eukaryota; kingdom Metazoa; phylum Arthropoda; class Insecta; order Phasmatodea; family Timematidae; genus Timema; species Timema californicum. Next base: position 27,734 of record CABFOW010005312.1, on the reverse strand, counting down.
TATATCATCTTCGGTCCTGCTTCGTTGGTCAAATGGCCTGAGGTGTCACTCACGTTATAGACTGGACTGCAGATGACGCGGTTCGAATCTTTGTAGTGTAGACTGAGGGGAAGGGAATCTTTTTTAATGGTTTTTCACTTGCCCTACACGCAAATGCGAGTATATTTCCTCTAAATTCAACCTTCCCTCATCCCTGGCACAGCGTGATTAATACCCTAACGAGTAGTGAGATTCGGTGAAAGAAAAATGTAAATATATAGATAGTTCGGTGACATTTTGAATAGTAGTTTCTTAAGATCCACTTCGGTAGACCCAAGACTAAGGGGGTCAATCTCCCCTGCTCTACTGGCTAAGAAAGGTCAAGGTTCAAACCCCAGTCCAGTGTATCGAGGTGGGTTTTTTTCCTAAACAATTTCCCACTCTCGCTCCACACAAATAAGGATACATTTCCAATAAAAGTTTACCTTTTATTATTCACACTCCATTGCTATGATAAGTGCTGATAGTTACAGGTACCTTGGTCAGTGGCAGAGGAACTGAGGGGAAGGGGGGACAGAAGGCTCATTCCACCCCCCACCCCCTTCTAGTTTATTTCACTACCCCTTAATGTCCTTGAGTGTGATGATGAAAGATACGTTGTACCCAACTCCAAACCGCTTCTAGAGAAATCCAATTTTCAAAAAATTTCCAGGCAAGGGTTAATTAATAATAACTAGCGTCTAGCGGCATCCTATTTCTTTGTTAAGTACCCCCTCCTTTAACACCCTATGTAAATAAGGTTCCCCCGCCTCTTTGTGGTACTATATATGTATATATTTCTTTTAGCACTGCGTCTTACTACCTGTTCTGGTTATCTGTTTATGTTCTAAATACGCTATTGATTTTAGGGATTAGGAAGGTTTAATTTATCGGAAGTATAAACGCATTTGCTTGGAGGGAGAGTGGAAAACAATTTGGGGAAAAAACCACCCTCAGTACACCTGACCGAGATTCTAACCTCGATCTCCCTCTCATCGGCAGTCTAGTCTACTGCGAGAGTAGCGCCTTTGATCATGCAGCCACCGAGGCGGGTTGTTATTATTTAAACTTTGAACAAACACGGCTCTGATTTATTCATTTTTCTTCTTGAATGGTTTTACACCCAACCTTCAGGTGAACGCTGAAGCTCTTCATTAAAATCAACTATCACTTGTAAATAAATTTTGAATATTCTCAAACCTAACTTGATTTACTAACCACGTGTTCCAAGGTGTCACTATTGCAATAGACTGCCAATAGCGGTGAGAGGCTCGAATCATGGTCGGGTCTACCGAGAGTGGTTTTTCCTACCAGGTTTTTCAATCTCCCACAACGAAAGTGTGGTTACACTCCATATAAATGCAACCTTCCTCATCCCTAACAAATTAGCATGAATAGTACTTAGATTTATAACCTGTACAAGTAGTAAGACGTGGTACAAAAATAACTCGACTTCTTAAAGCTATCTGAAACATCGCATAGGTTTTTTACTTTCTCGCTATCTTACAGGTAGAGAAATTATTGTAATAATTTAAAAAAATCTAACTCGAGATTTTGATAAATCTCGACGTTTCACGACCCCCAGAATCCAAAATGGTTTTTGGATTCCCGTCTGTCAGTACCTCCTACTAGAGCCTAAACTATTTTACCGATCAGGCTAAAACTTGGTATCAAGGATCTTCATAGGGCTGCCCCGAGGGTTTTTGAAATCGGATATCTGACCCTAAAATTAAGGTTAGTTTACTGAAGGACAAAAAGAGTAAAAATCGATTTTCTCAAAATAATTTTGATTAAATTTAATATCTAAACATTCATAAATATAACAAACAAAATGGTTACTCTCAATATTTCTGCTAAATGAATTTAAGGGCTTCAGTCTTATACGTAAATTCTCATTTTTTATCATATTTCCGAAACTATTTAAGATTTGAAATTACTTATCATTGCAAATATGTAGATCTATAATAAAAATGTTTTAATTAGAACCATATTTTTATAAAACCAATAACTTTCAATCTATATGCAAATATATATATATATATATATATATATATTTTAACTTTTCGAACACTAAAGGTAAAGTATTGCAACCGTAAAACAAATCCAACCCGAAATGTTGATAGATGTCGACGTCCCATGACCCTCCGAACCCTAAAAAGTGGTAATGGCGATGCCATCTGACTTTGTGTATTTTTAAACCCAAAATTAAAAGTAGTTTAATAAAAAGTGAAAATATTGATTTTCTCAAAATCAGCTCTGACGATTTTGATTAAAATTCGTATCTAGGCGTTGATTGGGATTATAAATAAATTGGCTATTTTCATTTTCCCATGAAAATGGCTTTTAGGGTACAGAAGTGGAAACTTGGTATCTAGGGTTTTCATAGGGCTACCTCAAGGAATTTTTGTAATTGGATATCCAACGCTAAAATTAGGGTTAGTTTCCTTTAGGGCGGAATGAGAAAAAATAGATTTTATCAGAATCGGCTTTAACGATTGTTATTAAATTTCATGTATAAGCTTTGATCCATATTACAAACCAAATGGCTAACCTCAATTTTTAAAGGTTCCGGTCTGATGCGTTAATTCTAATCTTTAGTGGCATCTCTGTAAGTCTTTGAGATATGAAACTATTTATCATCACATACATGTAGATCTATTTAAAATAAACATCTTTTACTTTCAATATATTTGTATAAAACCAATAGTTTTCAAGCTATACGCAAATATATATATTTTTTAACTTTTCCAACACTTTAAGGTAAAATATTATGACCGTAAAACAATTTAACCCGAGATGTTGATGGATGTCGACGTTTCATGACTCCCCGAAACCTAAAAAGGGGTTTTTGCAACGCCATCTGTCTGTGTCTGTCGTACCCTAAAATTAAGAGTAGTTTACAAAAAGGGTGAAAAGAGAAAAATTCAATTTTCTTAAAATCGGCTAAAACGATGTTGATTAAAATTCGTATTCAAACGTTGATTAAGATTATAAACAAAATTATTTTTTTCATTTTCCCATGAAAATGACTTTTAGGGTTCTTTACAGAAGAAAAGATGTATATATCTCCGTAAATATTTGAGATACTAAATAACTTCTCATTGTAAAATTTAATACTATTAAACATAAAAAAACTTTTATTTGAAATATATTTTTATAAAACCAAAAGTTTCGGAGATATTTGCAAATATATCAAAACAATTTTGTGAGCTCTAGCTGTGAAGAGATACTACTTAAGTATAAACACAATAATTTCCTAAGGCCATAGAGTAAGCAAATAAGTAAGTCTCTCAAGAAGTTGATGTTTTTCCTTTTACCTCTAAGGGGTACAGCACAGGAGCGAATACAGGATTTTGGTGAGGTGGGAGGGGACGCGGGTGCTCCCATCGGTATTGGGTGGGGGGATGGGGGGCGGGGCCTCAAGAAATTTTGACATATAAAATACTTCAAAATTTGAGAGTAAATCTTTAAGTAATTTTTCAGTGTAACGCTAAGCTTGAGAATAATCCTCTAATGAAGGGTATAACTCGAAATTTTCGATTAGTATTGAGATTTATTAAAATCAAATAATAAGAATATCAACAAATAGTATAAATTTAAACATTATAACACTTGTATATAAATAGTTTTAGCTATTCAATCAATTAAACAAAATAGATGGAATTACTCAGATTTCTAACAATCGAACTTTAACCCCACTCTAGTTATTTCTTATTCTAAACCGAAATTTTACCACTAAGTTATACTAACACGTTATTTAAAAATACATTATTTTAAAGATCTTTATTTACTATTAATCATTGAAATAGTAATAATAAAAATGATAAAATCAATATAACCCTAAACAAGGTTTGTGCAACAAGGTGAGAGGTGAATAACTTAAATTTGGGTAATTTCATTATGGCTATTTTCATCCCTTTAATAATTAATAGGATTCCCAAAGTATTTATAATAATTACCGTATATAAATTATTTAATAATATTACCAATAACAACTTAAAAAATAAAATCTTGTTAGGGAGATAGTATTACATGACAATAAAACTAGTAGTGTCTTTAACATTGATTTAATTGGTTTATTATTTTGAAGGGGGGCACGCGCCCCCCATGCTCCTGTCCTGGATCCACCCCTGGTACAGCAATGATCTATCACTCTCATTTTAGACTCAATAGTCAATAATTACCTATTTTATTGGTCAAAATTTATAGAAGAGAAATTTAATAGCAATGCGATAACCATAAGATGGGCATTCCCTAATAAAATTCTGAAAATTTTAACCATAAGTCAAAATTTTAATACGAAGTGTAGACCCTTGTGGACCTAATATTGATATTTTTTATTGGTTCAAATATACAAATGAAGACGTTAATTTTTTTAAATAGTATTTTAAAATTTAAAACCGCAAGGCAAAAAGTTTTACGTATGTATAACGCAATTTGTTCTTGGGTACGTTAATGTATATTATATTATGAATTTTGAGTAAATATATCCATCGTTAAACAAAAGAGCGAGAAAGTCCGTGCGAATTTCCGTACTATTTATTTTAATTGCTATTACATTGATAATTTACTCATTTTTAGTGATGGAAAGAAAAATATTGATAGCATTATCTTATTGAAAGAGAATTATTAATAACAGTATGTATAGGTACTGAAAGAACATGTAGGAAGCTTTAACTGAGTTCAATGTTATTTTAAGTACAAACATGTTTTATACATACGTTGAAATATTGTAGTTAAATATAGGAAATAAATAAACCTTTAATTTAGTAGAATTGTTTTTATTTTATGTATTATATAACTCAAAATAATAATGTAATCATGAAATATTAAGTTAGTGCTTGGATATTTGTTTATCTCATTTACAAATAAAGTAACAGCAAATTTTAATCAAGATTTCCGTGTGTTGGTTTAAAAAGATTATATTGCAATATAGAAATTTTCTTAAAAATTTTAAGAACTCAAAGTTAAAAAAATATTGGTATCGAAAGGAAAATATCAGTTTTTTATTAAGTTTTAATACTTTCTTTCCATCCTTAGTAGTTTAGCCTAACATACAGTAGCCCCATGGCTTCTTTGGTGCTGACTGACAGCTCACAGTTGACTTCTGCCAGTCAAAATTTAGGTACTATATACCTATGTTTTGACTGTCAGAAGGGACAGCTGCTAAACACATGTTTTAGCAGATTATCTGGTTCACAGTAGGGATACGTAATTTGGCCTGGTAACTTTTTAAAGCTGTGAGTCAGCACCAAAGAAGCCATGGGAATACTGTAGTAGGCCTAACAACAAGACTGCAGAACATTAGTTTATCACTCAACTGAATGTGGTTAAACTTTATAGTGAGAAATGCCCAAATTTGATTGTACTCGTACATATTATATTAGGTGATCAAATGACAAGGTGTCATTGTTGCAACAGATTGTACTGCCAATGATTGGGAGATCAAGGTTCGAATCTAGGTTGGACATACAGAGGGTGATTTTTACTAAATTGTTTTTACCCTCTTGTAGCCTTCTATCAGGTCTAATATAAAGGTTAACTAAATACAATGAAGGAGAATTCATTGTAAAAAGCAGAAATGAAATTAAGAAGAAGAAAAAAAAACATGGAAAATATACAATACCTGGACAATATTTCTTATAAGAGTTCAGAGAATTAATAATTGGTTTCAAATTTGTCACTCTTACTAAGTGAACTGACACATTCACATTTACTGTTGCAAAATAAAATATAAAATTTAATGAGTCCAAAAACAAAGTGACTAAGACACTTAATCTCAATTACCAAAGCATTTATATTTATCTTTAAAATAAGAGGAGTTTAAATTTCAAATCTTTAATTTTTTCCCAAATGAATTGACACATTTACATTCATTTTTATATATTTAGAGTTTGGATTTAGAATAAAAAAACAATTTTAGTTGAAATGAAGTTACATTTACGCCAAAAGTAATATTTTAAAATATATAAACAGCATTCGCGGCTCCCTGATTTCTGCCTCCTAAGTGAGGTGTGACCTCATAGTGGAGGCAGAAAGTAGACTTCCATTATGTGGGTAGTGTCACGAACATATCCAGGAACAGAACGGGGGGACGACGACACATCAGCTAGAAGGCCCAAGATAGACCTAGAATAGTCGAGCACCAAGGATGTACACCTTGCAGCTCTTCAACGCGTTGTCCCATGCTAAGTCTACGCATAACAGGAACATAAAGTAATCATTATGCTTAGTTTCCAATTCAAGGAAGACACATGCGTCGTAGAAGACAAAGCCACAATCTTGAAATATCATTGTCCTGGGTGTAGTTTTGCAGGATGGGGTGTGGCCTTTTATTGTTGAAGTAGGCGAGTTCATGTTCTCACTTTAGTGAGAATAGACAAGACTAAATTATTTGGGGAACAAGTTATGTTAAGATGGCAATATTTGTTCGGTGGGCTAATATTTTTATAAAGTATAGGTTCATTTCTGTAGAGGTGTAGCAGCAGGGTGGACAGATGCCTTTGATGAAAAGGACAAAAAGACTCTAAATGTAGTACATTCAAGAAAAATTTAGGATGTTACAAAATAAAAGTTCAAAATGTACTTGTACAAAACTTCATTTCATTTATTGAACATTAATGAAACACTGTAAGGCAGGGCCCTACTGTATTATGTTAAAATATAGCACAAACCTTTTACCAGGGAGGATGATGTGGTATTGAAATAAAATGCAGAAAATTTCACTCGAAGATGATGTTTTTCAGTGTTTTCATGAAAATGTTGATATTTTATTTATTTATAATTTTTTTACTTATCTAGTAAGAATTTATTAATAAAACATTTGCATCTTGATATAATTCTTGCTTAACTGTATTTTTAAATAAGTAAAAATATAGTTCTCAGCTTGTAAAAATAAAGGGTCTAGTTATTCGCCGAGTTCATTTCCTGATGAAACAACAGTAACTTTTAATCAGGCTCTCATAGTGCAGGTTTAAACATTTTACATTACTAAGACAAATACATAAATTATAACCAAGTGATTATTTCTTTCAATACCATCCTATTCATAGATTAAGTATTTATATGAGTGAGAGTATTAAGTAAAAAGTATTGATAATGAATTGAAAATATACACACCTACCCTGAAGTAAACATTTGAATGAACTTAACATTTCACTGGTAGTTATAATACAGGCAGGCTGCCACAAATAAAACTGGCCCTAAACGCAAACACACAGGCACACAGACACATATGAAGGTTCACTGTTGCACCGTTTGTGACAGTAGAGGTAAACAGAAGCTTCGGAGAGTGAAACTATGCATAGCAACTGGTGGCACATATTTCAAGCAGACTTTAAACAAAAGTTTTTCTTTTTTAAATCCCTATTTGTGTTGGTCCTGGATATTTGGGAAATGATCCAAGGAATTGTTTCAAGGATGAGATGATAGTAAAGAAACAAATACTTCCTTAAATTTTCAATTTAATTTTTTATTTTGTACTGATACAGTTAAGCCATGCTAGATAAATTTTTTTAAGTTTCTTCAAATAAATGAGATAAAATAAGGCCAATTTAAGATACAACATACTTTGCTGATTTTTAAAGATATCTTTTGAATACACAACTTTACAATGAGTATAAAAAAAAATTAATGACTTTACATGATAATATAAATGTTAGGTTTGACACAAAACAATAATAAACAAATAAGTGATAAACTCTTTAATAACAAGTGTCACAAAAACCAGGAACTAGCTTTACTAAAGAAAAGTATCAGACCCAATTAATATTAACAATAAAATAAACCACATAACATTTATATTTGTTGAGAGCACAAAAGTATTACATTGCATTTTTAATTCAGTACTAGGTACAATATCCCTTCATATATGTGACAAAACAAACATAAATAATCTAACTACTGTTTGAAAGATAGATTCAAAGAAGAAAACAAATAATATGCTAGAACAAAGATACTTGTCACCCACATTAGTAGTTATGAACTTCAAATTGATTACATAATATTTTAAAAAAAGGTCTCGAGTATTATACATTTATAAATGGAAATAATCAATTTAAATATAAAATTGCAGAAAGAGATTTATGTAAACACCATGAATCTTAAATATCATCTGTTAATTCCAAAATACATGGACAACACAATTGTGCAAGAAATTTGACTTTTAGAAAATACAAATACATTTTTTCGTGTTATTAACATTTTACTATTTTATAAAAAGTAATGAAAAGCATTGCCTAGGGTACTTCAGCTAGTTAATAATATTTTTTTTAAATAGAGAGCTGCAGATCATTTGACCAAGTATAAATCTATGAAAATTATTTGATAAATTTTATAGACCCATTTTGGTGGTCACATGTTCTAAGGAGTCACTCTTGCAAAAAAAACGAATTGTCAATGACAGGGAGCTTGAGGTTCAATCAGGTGTACTGGGAGTGGTTTTTCTTAAACGATTTTCCACACAAATCTGGGCGGACTTTCTCTAAATTCAACCTTTTTCATTTTTAACATATTAGCTTAATATGTATAAGTATAGCCCAGGGTTCCCAAATTGTGTCGCGACCCCCTGGGGCATCGCCGGTTTTGGTCTGGGGTGTTGCATCCATGAGGACAAACTAAAACTTAAAGAAAGGAATAATTCATACAAGAAAACACATAATTTTTTCTTTTGAAAGCACTCCCTTCATATGAATCTCTCATTCTAATGCTCCTTGAAAATATTGGGTACAGGGAGATTACAGGGCAAATCTGACATGTGAAGGGTGGAGCAATCTCAAAAAGTTTGGGAACCCCTGGCATACCCCCATGAGTTGTAAAAAAACCTTTTTTACCATCTAAATTTGACTGTAGAGCTGGGTGGTACATCCTTATTAATAAACGAGATAAATATTTACGACAAGACCTGCATAATTACTAGTACTAAAGGTCCACAGATTATACATACATACATAACCACACAGTTCCCTTCCTTTTGATCCACACTCTCTTCCTTCATATGTTTTAAAGTCCAAACCAACGAAAGACGAAAGACGCTTATTTCCCATTGACCTATAGGATTCCATTTCAAACCACACTCCTTCAGCACCCATTCATTACTATGACTATGTCCATACGAGTTTATCCACACACATTTCTTAGCTATCTCATAGCAACCGCATTCACCTTGTTGTATTTCTCCCGACAAACCTATACTTCATATCCATTAAACAATGCTGGCATCCACACACTTTTATATAATGCTATCTTTGACTCTTTCAATACTTCATTCTTTGCAATAGTCCACATACATCCAACTACTCTGAAATGCATTCACCCATCTGTCAATTTCACCATCCATCTTCTCATTTTAACAGAACATTCTGCCCATATACACCAACTTTTTTACTTATTCTAATAGTTTTTCATTTATATTAAACTGACAAACATTTCCTTATCCATTCTTATCAAAAACTATCACCTTAGTTTTGGAGACATTTACATGAAGATATATTCTGCTTATTGCCGCATATCTCATACACTTATTCATGAACACATTAAACAATCATGGAGACAACAAGAACTGTGTCTAATATTCTGTTTAATATCGAATCATTCACTCAAAGCTCCATCTACCCTAATACATGCTTTACTTCCATCATACACTGCCAGAATTGCATTTACTAACCATGCATCCACACCATACTCTCTCAGAACATTCCATAACATACTCACATTCAGCAGCTCAACGAAAGCACACCTTTCTTCCTTACTGCAATGCCAATATCTGGTCCATACTACCTCTATCTGGAACCACATTGCACACCCCAAATCTTATCCGCCTTGCACCCTCTAAAAACAAATCTCACAAAAACTTTTCCTGGAATACTAACTAATTGCCCTTAGTTCTTACATTCATTCTTAATGCCTTTGCACAAAGTAACAATGACAGCATTCTTCCAGTCATTAGGAAAATCCAAAATCCCAGCATACACATTGAACTAACACAATCTGCCAATAAGCTCCATGCCCCCACACTTAAGCATTTCACTGCTGATCCCATTTACACAAGCAGCTTTGCCATTCTTTTATCATTTTCGTAGCTTTTTAACACCTCAGCCTTGTTAATTCTTTCGCTCATCATAATATTTTCCCTATTTTATGCTACTTTCTCTATATTACCACCATACAATTGTTCGCAATACTCCCTCCAGCTCTCTTATGCCATTTTCATTCCAGATCATCTCACCACATTCTTTTCTGGTACTACTTGTTTCATTATCTTTATCCACTTCCAGATGCACAGGGTGTACTTTATACTCCTTGTCCCATATGCTGCAGAAACATGGACATTGAATGTAAGAGAGGCTAGGAAAGTAGAAGCCATGGGAATGAATTGTGAGGAGGAGCATGTTAGCTGTCATGAGGAGAAACAAGATTTAGAATGAAATTATATGGGAAAGAATAGGAGTACATGAGATATCAGAGGAAGCAAGACTCAGATGGTATGGACAAGTAATGAGAATAAAAAAAGAGAGGATGTCAAAGAAAATGTTGGAAATAAACTATGTAGGAAAAAGACCGAAAGAGAGGCCAAGAAAGAGACGGGAGGAGCAGATAACAGAAAGTGTTTAAGTGAGAGGAGAAGAATGGAAGCAACTAAAGAAGGAAGAGTGGTAGAAGGATAGAAGATGGAGGTATTTTACTAAACTGACCCGGCCATAAGCTGGAAACAATTGATGATGATGATGATGATGATGACGACCCACTTCCAGAACAACTTATTTCCTTCAAAATCATTCTGCAATATTTCAATCTCATGTATCTTTACTTTTCTTTACTGCTTTCTTTGAATTTATCTTTAACATTTCTTACATAAATCTCTCATAGCAGGCATGTCGAATTAAAAATCTTTCTTGCGTAACAAAAAAGGCCTAATTAGACTAATAATTAAAATTACAACAAATACTTATGCTAGTACCTATTGAATTAATTATAACATTCAACTAATTTAAATACTTGTGAATGGTCAGAGCATATTAATACCATAATACGAAAGTACGATTGTGTCGACATCATCTCATAAAATATAATCATAATGTTGCTTTCAAGTACCTTAAAAAAACTAGATGTATATTAAAGGGGAACAAATAAAAAAGAAAACATAATTTAACAAAAATAATTAAAATGTTTTTATAGAACAACTAAAGCCAAACACCACAATTTAGATCGTTTGTTGAACTTAGAAAAAAAAACCAATCTGTATTTCTTAAAGCAATTTGAATTTAACTAAACAATAAAAACACAATATAATCAGAATAAAAATTGACCAAATAAACTTAAGTTAAGAAAGAATGCAACATTTAGACTACTATTTTACATACATACTCTAAAAATGACAAATGTTATCACAGAATTATTATTAGAATAAAGGAAATGCATGCAATTTTAAGATTACAGCTGCACCAACAGTAAACAATTTACAAGACTCACAGCACTTAGTTGTGTAAGGTAAATTAACTTATAACTACAAATAAGTGGCTATAGTAAACTTTGTATATAAAGTCGAGACAAAATGTGGTATCAAGTTGAACCAATATGTAGCCTATAATTTAAAAAATGGAAATTCAACATTGAAACACTGGCATGGATAAAAATATTACAATTGTATATAGATTCTTAGTCCATTTAATTCAGTGGTGTAAAAATAAACTATTCAGTAATCCACATGAAAGTATTTACGGCAGATATTTTATAACTTTTAAATTAATAAATAAAATAATAAATATTTCTAAAATGCCAAATTTTATTGACTTTCAATTGATGTTGATGGTCGAAAGTGGTCTTGCTATAAACATCAAGATTTACTTCAATTTCCTACGTTGGTGAAATTTTTGGTGCTATGAAACGGCTCTCATGTCATAAAATAGTGTTTGAAATAAAGGTCTTGAGCTGTAGATTTGCACCAAAAAAAATCACAAAGCATTTGAACTTTGGCTTAGCTTTATTACAAATAATGCAATTTTTTTTTAAATGTTGACTTGGGGAATTTTTTGCCACAACTAGTAGTAACAGAATATCTTGGAATATCACATTTAAGAATGAAACAATAATGTTTACAGAAACAATCCTATCTTCTGAACAAAGATAGGAGGATTAGGACCTTTTCCATGGCCAATATTCCCTTTAGTATTGAAACTCCCTTACCCTTTCAGGTTTTTCAGACCAAAAGGAAAAGATTTTCCCCAGTATGTTATATGAAACACTATAGTAAACGAATTAAAGGGTTAGGTAGAATCTACTATATTACAAATCTAAATCTGGGAAAAAACAAACATAAGAGAAAATATAAATAGGCACATTCTCCATTATAATCCATTTATTAAAACATTCATACATTCAGGTATTAGTGTAAAATTTCTGATCTGGGGCCTGGTTGTGTTTGTCTTGTAATTATAATGAGTCTGTACCACATATAAGCACTAATACACAAATTTCAAGAAAAATATATCATTTTAAAGGATTAGAATCTAAATATCATTAAGGATTCCAGGGTCCATTCCCTTTATAAAAAATATCTCCACTTTTTTTCTGATGAATTCTTGACACAATAATTATGAAAAACAAATTTTGTCGTGCTATTTTTCATAAAATCCCATGAATTGTAGATAAAATCAAGTTTATACTCGGTTATAATACCTCATGTTTTGAAAATTATAGCAAACATAAAGTACATTCACCACCAGAGTTTACTTGGATGACAGCTCAAAAAGTTACTAGAAATAGTCCCTAATGTATCCCTACGTCAACACTTATCTTTCACTTTGGACAGCTGTAATAAAAACATATGAATCTGATAGTTAACCACATTAATTTAGGTCAATATTATTTATATTTATTTGAGGTCTGGCACAAACCTTATTTATCATTTTGTTTAACCTAATTTTTTTTATTCACAGCAATTTCAAAAAGCTCTAACAAATAAAGCTTCAAAATGGCGAGCGACAAACTTAAACTTCAGGCAAGTTTTCACGGTTGATTTGGTTATGTCCTGGTATCGAGTGTTATCGACCAAATGGTTCTGATCAAGTTGAAGTGCAAAAACGATTTAGATTTTTTCCTAAAAAAAAAGGTAGTTGGGGTTGAGTAGATCTAACAGCTGAATTATGTAATCCTAATACATACACTGCAAATCGACGAAAAATGAGCTCTTTAATTTGATTCTTAGTTAGATTGCTGCCTATTTTGACCAGTTCTAATATTTACACAACATATCAAGCTAATAACCTAAAAACAGAATGTATGGATGCATTATTAAATAGGCCTAGATCTTTCAGTACTCTCTTTCTTTTATCCATAACTAGTTTTTAAGCATCTACTTCGTGCCATGTATTTCTAGCTGGTAATTGCTGTTCATTTTAATTTATAATAAATTAAAATTCATTGACTACGAAGTTATACTTGTTTAAATCCAACATAAGAATGATGCTGTTTTGAAATTGGCGCACAAATTATTAGTTTTTGTCGTAACCATACAGTTTAGTCTGGTCAAGAAAAGCATTGCCAAATCGAGCTCTAGTATAGTCTTGGTCATAAACATTTTGTTAATTTCAATACCAGGTCAACCACGAAAACACGCCTCATGTGGGTGATCACAACACATATAAGTTCTTTACAATGATGCACCCACATAGTTGATACAAATATTTGATTCAGTTAAATATATATCGAGATACAATAAAATATTCATAAACTAATTTATTAAATATATTTATATACATAAAAAAAAGGACAAGTATTTTCTTACTTTTAATGTTGCTTAAAATATTGTTTTGGATAGAATAAAAATAAATTATTAAAAGTAAGGAAATAATGAGAGAAAACTAAGTTTATATTATTTTTAATGTAAAGTATAATAAGTAATTAAAAAACATTATTTATAGCAAAACAGTGATCTTATACAAGTGTTGGCAACCCAAAACCTATGATTTTCTAAACTGTCATTCAGGTAAAAAGCTATGGCAAACAGTCTCTAAATAAAAACGCCAGTGACTTTTCCAAGTTTCTTGATGTGTATCAATTTTTTTTATTTGCTATTCATGGCTCAAAACAAATTGATCAAGTCAATTTATAAAATCAATTTCATTATAGGTATTTAGAAACAAGTGGAGAATTTAAAAGATATGAAACCACATTTTTATTGAACTAAAAAATATAATTACAAATAACTGCTTTAACAAGACATCAAGGCCAAATTTTGGTTTTGAGAAAAGTTTCCAAAGATGTGTTGGCCATATATTATTTGAAGCCAAAACATTCATGACCAAAAGTACTATGGTTATTATTAAATTAAAACCTTCAACATACTGTACCTTGCTCTCAGTATCGGCTAGACAATGAGCTGAAATGAGTATTTTATTGGTGCTTCACTTTAGGGCAGGTAGTCCCAATCAAGGTTCCGCGAGCCCGTATTCAGGGTTTTGTGAGATTTTGCCACAGCTTGCTTTTTATTGGTATGCCCATAATTTTTGGACAATGTGTAAATATGTGAAGAGAGCTCATAAATCCGAAGAAGAAGAATGTCAGTAATAATGTTAAAAGTGAGGCTAGTAAGAATATTTTCAAGCCAAGTTCAAGTATCAAAGGACAGTAATTAGTAAATAAGACAATAAATACTCTTGGTTTACTTATTATTATTAGCACCGCGTCTTACTACCCATTCGGGTTATACACACGCTCATGTGAAATGCTAAGGTGATTGTCATATGAAATTGAGGACCTACAGTTTAACGTGGGATCCAAACCACGGTTGAGGCCTGGCATTCCCCACAATCACAAAATGTGGTTAATACACGTCTTGTCAGAGGTAAAGGAAGGGTTTGTCAATCAGATAAATCTGTACCGGGACCGGGGAATGAACCTCGGATCCCCAGCACCGAGGTCCGACACCTTACCCCTAGACCACCAGGTCACCTATTGGTTTACTGTTGTTTTTTTTTCATTTACTCCTATCAAACCCTAATGTGTCAGCAAGCTAGGGATTCACCGAGATTTTACGAAGTATTTTAACAATTCCTCCAAACAAAAAAAGGTTGGTGATCCATGCTTTAGTCATCTAAATCTTTACACTATAAATATAAGAAACAAAATGAGAAGAGTACACATTAAAGGAAACAAACAAATATTTGACAGAAGTGAGAATAGAAAGCCATCAACGGAAAGATATTATCTAAGGCCCCAATCAGGTTTTGAGCCTTCTCCTCCGAGGTCAATTTAGCAAGTGTTGGGGTAGTTTCCGATTTTTCAGATCTTAATCTTAAAACATCTTGTTGACCACCAGCTAAAATAATTGTTTCACAAACTTATTAACTTGTTATATTTGGAATCACGTAAAGGAAAGATCGATGTAAGCTAAAATAATAAATATAATAATTTTAAACAATTATTGGTAAAAGAAATTATATAAACTTGTGTAGTTGGGTAACAAAATTTTAAAAAAAGTACAAAATTGTATTAACTATTTTAGAACCGTTTCTTACTACTCGTTCAAGTTATAAACTCAAGTACTAATAAGGTTTGTGGTTTTAGGGATGAAGAAGATTATATTTATAGGAAGTCTAACTGCATTTGCATTGAGGGTAAACCATTTCAGGAAAACTATCAAATACACCCAACCACGATTTGAAACTATCTGTCATCAGCAGTCTAGACTAGTGTGAAAATAGTGCCTTAGACCATGCGGCACCTGAAGCAGCTATTAATTTACTAATAAAGGGTTCTCTTTGTTGTTTATAACTTAGCACATTAACAAACTATCATTTGTCAGTGGTACCAGGCACATTTTTTCAAAATTGAATCTCAATATTTTCACTTCAACTAAAACAGTACATTTTTAAATATTCATGGAGTTGAAAGAAATTTTAAGGCTGATTCAAGAAATATATGGTTAGGCCTTCTCTAAGAGAACCATGTAAAAGGGAACAAACACAGTTCAGTTTAGTTCAGTTGCTGCCGCTGGACGGAGGGGTGATGACTGCCTCTTAGGAAAAATGTCTCCCCCCCATTATTCATTTTAGCGAAACTCATCAGGAAAGAGTGTGAAATGTGCAACATAAATTTCTAGAGGTTTTCCTTATTTTTTTTTAGAATGTTAATTATGTAACAATAAATTAGAAATGTGCAAGACTCGAAAATTCAAGAAAAAAAAAAATCTCAATCTTGTGTTGAAAGTTAAAGAATGATCTCAAAAATTCGAGAAATTAAAAATAAAGCAAATCATGGCCCAAGAAATTAAAAAACCAAACTGGGAATTTATTTCCAATAATAATGCGTAATATCCCAAAAAGTCTTTATTTAGAAAGGTTTTGGTCATAAATATTGTTTTTCAATATCAAACTTTGACAATGTTAGCTGTTACACTACAAAATTGAATTATAAATGGTGTTTATTTTAACTTATCACTATTTTATTAATTGCACCTAAAATGTGTATATGTTTTGTCCCGAGTGTTTGAATAAACTATAACTCTATAAGACAATCATAAGAAAGTGGCAGCCCAAATGTCAAAAAGAAACTCTATAACCATATATTTGCTTTAAAAAACATAATTTACATTTTTGTACTTTCAAAGGCCATTTTCTCGTCTCATGTCTCGATACTTTTTTATATTCCTGCCTCAAAATGAAAAAAAGGTTCCCACTCCCACAATAATTATTACACATTTTTTGGAACAATAACAAAATTTTAAAAGCATCACACCAGTTAAATGATTGTTTAATTCTTTAAACTATATGGCCAATTTGAATTAATTATGTTCTTTCTGTTATAATATTTACAATGTTAATTAAGAATAAACAAGTAAATTTTATTTATTCAGAATGTTCATTCAGGGTGGCTACAAAACATATACAAAATTCTCTGACTTTTCCAGGCAACATTTTTCAATTTTCCCTGACTACTTTTTTTCAGTTTTAATTGTGGATGATTACTTGTTTTATTTATTATTGATCACATATTAAAAAAGTTTCTATCTACTAAACATAGTTTTATCAGTTATTTTAAAAATTAGAATGTTATTTTCTTTAGATATTACTAACTTTGTTTTAGTGTTTGGTTGTGTAGTTAATGGAATATTTTAGACATATTTTAAATTCCTGGACTTTTCCTTATTTTTAGTTAAATTCCCTGACATTTCCCTGTCTGTAGCCATCATGTCATTGTATAAATAATTTTATGAGTGATGTGAATTTAATCAATTCAAGAAAAAAAAAATTATGGTTGTAGATTGTATGAAAATATTTAAACAATTCATCATTATTAGTAAACTATATTATTTCATACCCA
The DNA here is from genome assembly GCA_902141385.1 of Timema californicum. Taxonomy (NCBI): domain Eukaryota; kingdom Metazoa; phylum Arthropoda; class Insecta; order Phasmatodea; family Timematidae; genus Timema; species Timema californicum. The sequence continues at coordinate 10,397 of CABFOW010005312.1, read as the reverse complement.
CCTCGGTGGCGTAGTTGGCTAACGCGCTTGTCGTGTTTAGCTCGACTGCTGAGGACGGGGAGATCAAGGTTCGAATCTCAGAAGGGTGAACTGGGGGTGGTTTTCCCTAAATGGTTTTCCACTCTCCTTCCACGCAAATGCGGGTTCACTTCCTCTAATTCAACCTTCCCAATTCCTAATCCATTAGATTAAATAATACTTGAAGCATATAACCCGAAAGGGTAGTAAGACGCGGTGCTAAATATATATAATATTTAATGTTTTTACTGTTTTTTTTGCTCCTCTTATTAACCAAACTATTTTGTGTCCCAGCCCTGTAACTGACGATTAATCGGGGGCCCACTGTACTCTTCAAATCATTGTTTTAAGCATATTTTTTAAAAGGTAAATAACTACGTTTAAGTGTTACTTCTAAACATGTTTAAATGAATATGAATGGAATGAACATACATACGCCTACTTAAGGTTTACCCCCAAAAGACCACACAGTTGCACTTACAGGATTTTTTCTTCCAAGACCATTTACTAAGCTCAACAGAGTAAGAACCGAGCATGGAAGGTGTGCCGACTCACTCCAACGGTGGAAGATGAGAGATAGCCCTGATTGTCATTGTGGAGCAGAAAGGCAGACAATATCACACATCCTAAGTCATCTACTGGCTGGAAAACCTTGATGTTCAATTTTGATTATTACTTAGAAGTTAATTTACACCTTGACGTTAAACCCTGATTGTATTATAATATATCAGTTAAATAAATAATGAATAACTATCATATTTTATACTAACCTGCCAGTTGAAGTAGGTTTGGAACTGCACAAAGCAAAGCTTAATTTCAAAAATAGCTCAACTTGAAACCACAGAATGCTCCATTTGAAAATAGCTTATGAATTAATATTCATTATTTTTCATGATAAGATATTCCAACTATCCCAAAATGCAACCATGTATTTATTATAATAAAATTGCACACACAGTATTAGAATAATTATTAAAATTATCAAAGTAAATTATCCTATAGATATTTTAAAAGCTAATTTTAAATAACAATGGTTAAGATGAGTACTTCTGATATTGCAAATATACATAGAACAACTTTAAGATAAAAACAATCAAGTTTGAAATAACAATACTATTTGTTTGTTTTTACCAACTAATCAAAGTACAAGCCAAAATCCAAAATTTTATGATGGTTTATCAATAAAGATTTATTTTAAATCAAATGTCCTGAGCTAATTTTCAACTTTTCATGTCAGGTTAAAAATAAGATTATTCAAATAAAACACTTAATATTATAATAAAAATAATTGCAAGCATTAAAAATAGAGGCTATTAAACTCTTAAAGGAAAATAATTTTACTTTTAATGTGTATATTTGTAATATGTAAGAAAGTACCAGAAAGAAGAATAGGTGCAAATAAAATAAGAGTACCTCTCTAGCTCTTCCATGAACCTTCAATTGATAACAAAACTTTCCTGTGTGATTAAATGGTACTGTTTAGAACTAAACTTTTTTTTCTTTTAGTTAAACAGATTCCCTTTTTTCTAAAAAATTGATAATCCCTTAATATATCTACAATAAAAAATACTATATTAAAATCTAAATATAAATAAAACTTTTTGGCTTTTAATCATCATTAAAAATATCACAATGCAAATTTTCTTATCCTTTATTATCTATTTAACACTCTGACAAATCATCTCTCCTTTATACTTGAGAAACAAGACAAAATAATTAATCAAAACCTGTAACAGGCAACACAAATCCAAGAAACTGCATTGAATTAAATAAAACAAAATAAAAAAGATCACATATTTTTATTCTCACTATTTTACAAAGTATTAATTTTATTTTTTATTTAATTAATATGAAATGTTTACATTGTACAAATGCTGCGTTCTGAGTTAAAATGCTCCTACAGCTAAAGACAAAAATAAGGCAAAAAAAATGTGAAAAGAGAAAAAGAATCAAAAACATTTTTTAGTTATTTTATTTATCATTTAAGACACAAAATAATTAGGTAACAATATATTTGATAAATATACTCAATATAATATAAATAGCACAACCTTCTTTGGGAATAATTCCACAGTTATACGAGTCTAAAGTGAGATTTATTAAATAACAAGAAAATATGATTTGGTTTTAGTTTTGAATTTACAGAATATTGTAATTCAGTATTTGAAATTTGGACTGGGTCTAATGCACTTCGGTCTTTTTAAATAATTGTAAATGATTGAGATAAAACAACTTTAAGAGGGGATGATTAATTTCTACTGAGAAGTCAAAGGTTCACAAAAAAGATATAGTTTTATACAATGATGTAATAAAACGAAACAATATATCAAAAGTTCTGTATTTAAATATCTGGTATTCAAGTGTTATTTTTCATCTTTCCACAGAAAATAAGTTGTGTAATCAACTAAAATAGTTTGATGGTATAGCAATAAAAATTTCCAAAACATTTGGTAGAAAATTATATGAAATTTTCTGTCTTGATTTGCTTAGCACCTTTTGTAACTATATAAATACATGATTGCCTTTATAAGTTGGAAATTCATCACATAAAAATTATCTTAAACTTAGGAACTTAACCATTAAATTAAAAAAAAAAATAACAACTTATGAATAAAAGAGCTAATTAAATAGGGTATTAACTAGATTAGATATAAATCTTAGCTACAAGATGAGACACATGGAATTTACTTCAATAAGTTGTATTACACATAAAAATACATAGTTTACAGCATATAAATTATTAGCATAATAGAAATCACGTTTTTTCTTTAATGACTGAATTTGTGATAACCTTTCTTTATGCCGAAACTAATAGGTTTAAAATTAAATATTCCTTATAGTAAAAACTCATCACTCATTTACTTACTTAGTAAAAACTAAACTTGTCAGACTAACATTATTTTTAAGAATCGTCGAATATATTTGTTGTATAAGTTTGAATAAAAACAAGTCATTCAAAAGGGTAATAATACACTGATAACTAAAAATAAATCTTTAATTCAGTTTACACAACATAGAATAAGATTACTGATAAATTATAGCAATTAATAGCCCTATACAACTTGTTATTTATTTTAACAATGCAACATACTATATGTAGTTTTTAAGCATAGATTTTTTAAAGATAAAAGTGGCTTAATTATGCAAGCACACAATCGTGCGCTATCCGAGATTTAAAAAAATATAAAAAAAAATCATGCAGACAAAAATATAACAATTTAACATCTAAAAGTAGTTTTCCCTCAAACTACTGTAGACCTTGGTAAAAGTATTATGAACTTCTACCATTTCCACGACAGCATATAATTATTAATTCCCCAAATTGAAATCACAATTTCGTTGTTTTATCAGTTCATTCAATCATCAGCCTTCACAAGCTAGCCACTCATTAAAAGATTTTTATATATATATTAGGAGTGTGAAAGTCCACTTTTTCAATTTGAACAAAAATAAAATAATAAGAGTCTCAAAGTTAAATCAAAGTTTGAATATTAAAAGAAATGTTTAATGTTGTATAAAAATATCATACTTTACATAACTAAGTAAATGTAGGTATTAAATATAGTTTATAAAATGATATATTCCAAATGTAATTAATATATTTTATCTTAAAATTATAGATAAGTTATTTAAAAAATGTAATATAATTACTTTAGTTTTTTTTCACTAAAACTAATTCGTGATGGAAATAACAGCAGTAAAAAACACATAAATGTTTGTTTTAACCTTGAATTTGTTTATTAAACTTTGTAATTTTCGAATCCAGAATTTTACTCTCGAATCAATGTTTTCGCACACCCCTAATTTGAATGTAAAATTTGTAGACTAAGCGATTCATTTAATTAGTATATAATACACTGAGAAATTTAATCAACACTGTTTAATATGTTCAACTATATCTAAAATATTGAATTAACTCAAGAAGGGGCAAATAGTTCAAACTGTTTTCAAATAGTTGAAAAAAGTGAAATATGTCACAAGAGACATAAAAGAGCTGTGTCACTATTAATCACTCATAATGCTTGCAATAAGTATACACATGACTGCCAACATTAAAGTAAAAAACCTAATATAGGCACTAGTCCACAACAAACAGTGGGAATTATTAAACCATCAATTTTACGCTAATATTGGCCTTATTTCCATTTCTATAGTTGAGGATAAAGTCAGCCTCCTTATAAGACAAATCTACGATAAACAGACTTTTTAATTTTGACCAAAAACACAAGACAACATTGTAGCAAATGATGCAGAGCTTACAAAGGGCTGACCGCAACCGCAGCAAACTTTGAAATATCTATGTAGATATTTAGTTTGTAAATACCATGAATTCATAAAAGTATTTACAGTTGTCTGGATTGTTAAGAGAGTCTATATAATTTGAGGTAGGGATGCTCCCAGCACACATGCTTTTATATAGCACCGCTCTCAGTACTAATGTCTCTAAAGTAAATGGCGAGGAATACTTGATATACTTCATAAGACATCTTTCTGGATTTTAAGAATCTGTTGAAATGAAATTCAAGAAAGAAAATCTGAGAATGGAATGATTAAAACCCCATGATTTTAATTTTTCATGGTTATTCTGTATCATCGTCGTCATCATGTTTCAAGCCTGTGGCTGGCTCAGTTTAGTAAAATGCCTCCATAGTTATTCTGTATAGTTTTTGATAGTTTTATATCATAGAAAAGTTTAATAACTGGCAGCTATTCAATATTTGCTTTCTCATTACAACATATGACATCCTTTTCACATTATTATTAAACATAATATGTTGATGCTATGAAGATTTTACTCCGTTTGGATTTAAAATAATTTATATAAAAATATTTGACAATCAAGGATGGGGAGGAACTTAAAGGATTTTAAAAAAAAACTCCTATCAGTCAAGCTGAACTTAAGTACAAATACAGTAGTGGTGGTGACAGCAATTAAAAATTAACATACTCTCATGTATTCTTTCCCAAAGCCATATGATCCGCAGGACTGTATGTTGATTCGTTGCCACTTTTGGCAATCAAAGCTTTTTTGTTTAAAATAACAGTTTGAATGTTTAGTTTTCGCAGAAACATGTGGTTCACTAAACAATTGCTTAGCAAACAATAGTTTCTAAAAGACTGTGTTCTCTATACAAATTAAGATGAACTGGACAAAATGAGGGGGGAGGTTGACGATATCATACAAACTGTGTTTGGTTGTGTTCATGTACATGTGTATACAGAAATATCTTTTTATATATAGTTTTTTTAAATATCTTGTATGGCTCTTTCTCTAAGTTATAATAAAGATATATTATTTTGATAGATATTATAAGATGATACAATTGGGAATATAATACTTTTTAATTCATTATTTCAGGCACTATATCTTGTTAACAGAACCAAGAAACAAAACACAAAATTGTTCTATTTGAATTTATTGTTCTACCAATTAGTCATGAAAAAGCCAATTATAAAGTAATCCTTTGACTAAGTATTATTAAAATTATTGTTTGATAACACTTTTGGTTGATAATATATTACTAAAAAAATTACTATTTCCAAATGGGATGACACTTGTGACTTTCAAACAATGTTAGTAAGAAATAGGGGTGTGTGAAGTCCACTTTTTCAATTCAAAGCAAACTCAAATCAAATTATATGAAATATTCTCAAAGATGATTATTATTTTTTAAAGTTATTTTGTGCTATGTGTTATGGCTTACATTGAAATTACTTGAAAAATGTTTTATTGCACTATTGTTTGTAATATTTAATTTTTATTCTGATAGATCAAGTTATTCTCAACTTCAGATTTTTTTCATATGAATATTGTTCTGTACTGGACATACCAGATTATAAAACCCTACAAAAACATACAAAGTGTATTCAAATGCTCCCTCAGTGTTTGCAAATATCAAATAAATAACTTCCTATTGTTTAATGTGATTAATTTAGTTTTAGTATGAATTTATCTTACATTTAGTAGAATTTAGCTTACTAAGTCTTTTTTTAATCTTTGAAATATTTTTATCACGTATAAAATTTGGTAAAATCTGTAATGAGTGGCAGCCTTGTCCGTTTTCACTTCTGAATAGAAATACTAATTTGAGAGAAATATTTAGAAATATCAAATAGTTGTCATTTCAACCATATTATAAAGCAAATACCTACTAAAACGTTAACAAATGAGAAAAAGTGAGAGTTCATAAAAGTTTGCAGTACAAAGCCAATATGCGGTTCTCAAAATTGGACATTGTAAAAGATCAATTGAAGATAATTTAATGCTAAAGATGGAGAAATTACTTAAAACCACCAATAGTCCTTGCAAGGGTGACATGGCACACCATGTATGCTTCAGCTGTTCTCCCAGGTTTAGTGCCATTTTAAAGGAAAATATAAAACTAAAAGAGTAGACTTAAACATCATTTACACATGCCTAAAACATTTGTTTACACTGTGTAAATGCGGCAAATTTTTTAAGAAAAAGTTTCACAAAGTTAATGCCCATTGATTAAATGTTTTTGTCATGAGAAATGTCACTATATTAATAGCAAATTAGATTAAATGTATTTTAAAATATTAAATGCACTTGGCTGAAGCCATAATGGATCGAATAAACGCCGCATATTTTTGGTGAAGGATCTTCCGCCGTTGTAAGAATCCAACATATTACAGTGGAAGATACACGTTTGAAAACACGTAATTGTAACATTACTGACTCTCCAACCATCAGATTATCAAACGGCCGAAACCAAAAAGACGCTCATTTCAGCATTGTGACGCAGTGCGCCCAACAGACGGATGGATCTTTTGTCTAATGTAATGCCATACAAGGTTTTGTATAGAAAGTCATGTATCAAAGTTTAGTTGATCAAATTACGCAGCATATCTTCCTTCGGTCCATTGTGGAGCCATCCTTAATGAATTAAATATGAAGAAATAATGTTTAGCTTTCCCATGTACTCCAAGTTTACCCTGAAAAGTAGTAAGTTTGACTTGCGTTGTTCCATTAAGTTAGGGCCATAGTCAAGTTATTCAGGGTAAGTGGAGTTTAAGTAATTCTTAACCATCCGTGATGTGTGTAGTTTTTAAGTGACTAGGCTTTTTACCAAATCATTCATAATTTAATTAATAATTCAATTTTAGCCAAAAGCCTACACAATTTAAATACTTTGTATTAAACAAAATTCAACAACAATTCAGGTACTACTCAAATGACTTAAGACTTTCACCACAGCTTGTGTGAGGTGATTAAAATGAGTGGCTTTTCTGGTTAGATACAAGGGTAGAATCTGACTCTGGTGGTGGTAATACATATCATTTTATGTTTTATTTAAAATTTATAAAGGCACTTCTAATACTTGTTTATTCTGATTAAATTTTGCCTATATTGATGACAACATTTTGGGAAGGGGGTCAAGGAATCATAAATCTTATAGACATGCTCACAATAATTTTTTTTTTAACTTCCTACCTCTCTTCTTCAAGAAACCACGATGCAGGGGATGAAAAACAAGAAACAGAACACAAGAAAACTAATTAATTCTTAGTCAACAAGATTTGACATTTTTTTAAATCTAATTTCAATGCCAATTATTAGTTGAGCTTACCACAAAGACATCACTCTAATTGCTTTGAACGATATCGCATGCAGTTGACAACATGACATCAAAAGAAAAGCAAATGTTTAAAGATTTTCTTTCTTTATATATTTAAGTTAATTATAGTAGGAAACTTACTGAGCTACAGAATTATTTTTTGTTGTAACACCTAAAAGTAAAGTTTTTTTGTTTTGTTTTTTCCAAATTACTTTACATTTACATTTAGCGTGAAAACCTTAAAATTATGGTTCCTAGATATGTGTCTTAACCTAAACTTAAAATACAGTACTTATAAATTTCCTCATGTTTCATTAACTAACTTGTTACACTGATAAGAAGCTTGTGGTTGATCAATCAGCAAGCCATCAAAAACTTGCTAACCAATCAGCCATTCTAATCTGAAGCAAAATCTACACAGAAACACATTGCTTTGCCCTTTATGACACGAAAGAAAAAGCCAAGCATGTTATTAGAATTTTAGCTTTTTTTTTCTTTAAGAAAATTAATATAAAAAAGTGATACCCCTTAAAGTAGTTTCCCTTTTTTCCCCGTTTATGACTGGTTTGAAAAAAGCATTACTCAAGATGATCCCCTTAATGTGACGTCGATTGAGCCCACCCTTCCCACACCACCCTCCCGCCCTCCCCATGACGTGATTTGAGCCCGGGCCCTAATCACTGGTTGTTAAGTGGTTTCACCCACCCACCCCTTTCCCTGGACCCCTGCGTTTCAGAGGCAAGTTGCTTCCCCACACATCCTGAAACACACACACGGAACCAAATAATTCAGTTAGATCAATTTTAGGGCTTATTTTTACAAATTCTAACCTTGGAAAGTTAAAAGCACCATAACCTTTTAAGATAATTTTTTAAATGTTGTTTAGGTATATATATACTAGCAAAACTTAAGGAGTAATTTGATTGAAATTTAAAAAAATAAACAGTAAAGTTGTCAACGAAACAAAGTATTTGAAAGATTGGGTCAACTATCTATTAAATTTATATATTATGTTAAATAGTGGGAGTCTTAAATCCTTATTGGTATTCAAAATTCGTTAAAAATTTGGATTTGAAACTCAAATCCGTAAGCTAAAACAAATTTCCAAGTGAAATTGGGTTTAGAGCTCTAATACTGCTTATTGGTAGTTTAAAACCAATTATAATTTGAAGATAACCCTTAACTGAATGTAAAAGGAATAGATTATAAGAAATAATCTTAACATTTTAGTTACTATTTCTATTTTCTACTATCCTATTATATTTTCTCTTGTATTTTTAATTTGTTCCAAAATTCAAATTTGGGATTTGAAGATAAATTAGAGATTCGGATCCGTAAAATAATGGATTTAACTTGACTCCAATATTAATTTTATGTAGCTCCAGTGATGTCTTATGCGTACTCCAGATTGAATACTGCTTGAAATCAGCAAAAAACCAGTTATATGCTACTTGCAAATAATACCATGTTATTCATGCTTACACAGTATTTTAATAAATATTACAGGTATGTAACACTTGGATATTTTTTTAAAAGATTTTGTTCATTTTAATTTTTTAATTTTAAAGGATTCAAAGAATGTTCTTATTTCTATCCTTTAAAGGAATTCTCCAAAACATTGACACACAAAATGTTACCTGCATGAGAAGTTCAGACGCCATACATGGACGTCAGTCTCTCCTTAAGCAAAAGAGGAAACTGGTCGGCAAAACGTTTCCAGTTTTCTTCACCCACTTGATTCTTGAAACCGTGGAGTATCTGTGACAGCCAAAAAACAACAGGATGGATACAAAATTGGTAAAATTCCCAGATAACATCTTTTAATTCTTCCTGGTTACCTTTTTCCACTATATTTTTTGGTGAATAAGGTATAATAAGCTACTGTAGAAACCCTGTACAATAATGTACAGTAGGTGATAGTGAAGGAATCCAGGTTAGGCCTATATAGAAACACACTTCTCTCTTCATTTCTTCTTCTAATTTACACCTCATTTCTTCAAACTTCTAGTTTAATATCGTTTTGAATTGCTTTTTCATATAAAGAGAAACATTTAAAACGCGAAGACAAAATATTATATACAAGCTTCTTGAAGAATTTGAAATATAGCTGAAAACTTTCAGTGTTGCCAAAGTGATGAAACATAATGGAGGCTAGAATAGATATATTTCTGAAAAATTAATAATATATTTAAAACTAACAAGGACTAGATTTGAAATAATAATGATAATTAAAGAATTTTTTTTATAAGACATGTAAAAGTGTAAGAAGTATGTTCCTATCTAGGCCTAACCTATTTATCCTTTCAGGTCGGCTTCCTTTAGTATCACTTAGATTAAATTATTGTACAGTTTGTTTAGATCTTTTACACATTTTCAGGAATCAAAAAATTTAGGATGAGCTTGAAAATCAAAATCAAGAGAAACAGGTATCATGACTTATCTAATTAAAAGTTTTAGATATTGTTTGTAACACACTATAAATGTGATGTAAAAGACACCACACTACCATCTTTTGATGGTTTTGATTTTAAATTTGATTCATCGAGACTGTTTCTATGAAAACTAGAGTACCATTTTTCTACCACGTAGGCCTCGGCATATTTTGGGTGTGGAAAAGTAAGGACATTTTGATGGAAAAGTAGGACTGCCAATTTGATCAAAAAAAGTAGGACATGTTAAAAACCCTATATTCACCCCATAGCGCCAAAATAAAATAAACAATTAAATACTATATTTTTATGTTACTGGGCCTGTAGCAAAAATAAGAAAAAGTATTTTATAAAAGGAGGAATGCTCAAC
>CABFOW010005311.1:32617-44109 GCA_902141385.1 Timema californicum | reverse complement strand
CCACATTCACAAGATGTCTTGTCAGAGGTGAAGGAAGGGTTTGGAAATCAGATAAATCTGTGCCGGGACCAAGGATTGAACCTCGGACCACCAGCACAGAAGTCTGACACCTTACCCCTAGACCGCCAGGTCACCCTTCTTTTCTATTAAAATACTTAGGGCCTACAACTCCTTTATTGCAAACCTTGGTTTGTGTGTTAAAATTTCACAACATACGAGGAAATAGGTAAATCTAAAATTTCTTCCCACTGCGGTAAGCTCCACAGTCATCCTTTTTTACAAGTACAGTAAGCCGACAGTACAGAAACCAAAAACGTGGATAATGCAGAACAGAACGTAGACCTTTTACTACATAGACTAGCAAATTAAATAACCAAGCGATTGATTTTTTTTTCCGTACACAATTAATAAAGGCTTTTTATAAAAAAATAGCAAATCAAATGCAATAATAATATTGATGGTGCCACAGTGTATGTAAACGCTGATTCACTCCGCTCCTCACACTAGAAGAATGATCCAATTTAACGAGGATCATATTTTTATAGACAATTCTCCTCAGGGCTGTGTAGTCGGTATGACAAGCCTTCAACTCCTCTGTTTTTCTACTGTCATAATTACTCAGTAACGGCACAAATACATCAATTAATAATAAAAAAAATGTATTGCAGTAAAATTCTTCAATACAAATTACTTCATAGGAAGCTTCTTTGACATTATGAAGTTATATTTAAATAAATTAGTCAATCTGAGTTCCAAATATTTGTCCTACAGAATAGAACAAAGGATAAAACTAAAATTATATCTATAATAGGCTTATATTGCTATAATATTATAAGTTTTTATTTTGAAACCAGAGTCTGTACATTTTTACTGAATCCGACTTTACCCAAAATTACCTTCGACTCAAAACTCCACAGCCCCGATTCTCGTGATAGATTGCATTACCACCTCGGATAATATGTAACCTCGGATAATATGTAACCTCGGATGAACTTTCCTCTACCGGACTCACCGATATTCCCCCGACCTCTATGCCAACAAATAGATGGCGTGTCTCGACACAGTAGTAGAGTGCCGTAGCCCCGGCGGGCATGTAGTGGCAGATACTGGGCCAGTATTGGCCGGAGTCCCTCTTCAGCCACACGCGAACTGTTCTGAAATCACCAGAGGACCATCAAGTGAGTAAACCCACAATTCATGTTTGACAGAGTTAGTCACAAGGTTGTGTGGCAGACTCTAGACCACGACACAAGAGTTATCTGCAGCCAGTGCGTGCGCGGTGGTGTCTCGTCTTATGTGCGACTCATCCCCTTCACATGTTTTCAAAAGAAGGCCTACCTACTGCCGATTCCTAAAATATTGTACTAAAAATTAGCCTACATAAATAAACTTGAGCTTTCTGTTTGATGTCCGCATCCATCAGCCCGTCCACATGTTTACATCGGTATGAGGGTGAATCTAGAGAAAAGGTATCCACATTCCCATTGAGAGCGGAAAACATTTGGTAGATTATGCCCAGATACAAACTCCGACCTACCCAGAATAGACAACGATGACATCTTAACCTATTGATGCAAGCATAGTAATATAAATACCAATATTTCACTAGATGGTCTCAAACAGTAGTTGGTTGGTTGTTCCATCGTTTGTCTTGTGCACTTGCCCTTGCACTTTTATATAATCTTAGTATTTGACAACACAGTAGGGTCCGCATATCCGCTGATTCAGTTATCTGCACTTCACCACTGCCCAATTTTATTTATCTAAAAGTTAAGTTACCCACCTCGGTGACGTAGTTGACTAACGTGCTTGTCATTTTGAGCTCGACTGCTGAGGACGGGGAGATCGCGGTTTGAATCTCGGTCGGGTGAACTGAGGGGTGGTTTTTCCTAAATGGCTTTCCACTCTCCCTACACGCAAATGCGGATTCACTTCCTCTAATTCAACCTTCCCAAGTCCTAATCAATTAGCGTAATTAGTACTTAAAGCGTATGACCTGAACGGGCAGAAAGACGCGGTGCTAAATAATAATAATAAAAGTTAAGTTAAAGAAAAAATTGTTTATAAGTTTCAAACCACCTGCCAAGCGAGAACTGGATGTACTAGCAGCAGCACAAATGCGCCTACTATGTACATACTCTTGACTCATTATCATCATCATCATCATCAATGATCGTCACAACAAGAAGTGAGAATAGTAAGTACACTGTATTATTACTTTATTTAACGTTGGTAAGATTTTACTGTGAATAGTTTACTTGATATTTAACACCGCGTCTTACTACCCATTCAGGTTATACGCTTTAAGTACTAATTACGCTAATGGGTCAGGAATTGGGAAGGTTGAATTAGAGGAAGTGAACCCGCATTTGCATGGAGGGAGAGTGGAAAACCATTTAGGGAAAAACCCCCCCAGTTCACCCGACCGAGATTCAAACCTTGATCTCCCCGTCCTCAGCAGTTGAGCTCAACACGGCTAACAGGTTAGCCAACTACGCCACCGAGGCGGGTAATAGTTTACTAATTAAACTTTACAGTGTTTGTATGTCACAAGAATATCACATTATCTAATAGTTCAGTAGGTCCTACCCTCAGTTTCATTTAACCGCGGTAGAGCTAAGCACGTATTCTATTTTCAATGTATAGTTTTAAAACATGATATTTTAGTTTTGTAACAATAGACCAAGCGCCACAGTTCCTACACTTTGTCTATTGATGCAAATCTAGTAACGTAAACTATTATTTGCTGGTCTGTGTGGGGAATTGGAGGGATATTATTACTTTGTGAAAGTTCAAGATAATATAAAGTTGGGTAATATTGAGAGGATGAGTGATGTGATCAGGGCTGCTGGAGCTAAAAGACAGAGAAAATATAGAGCAGCCCGGGAGCGGAACAGGTATTTAGGTTAGAATTTACACTTTTTATGTCACAGATAAGTGGTGGTGATGATGATGATGATTTGTGTAATGAGAATTCCTAAAATAAATCAGTTACACACGAATGTGTACAAAAACAATTATCCGACTGAACTTTCGTACATCCCGGATGTCCAATAAAAAGTAACGTGGGACAGAATACAGCCATAGTAATAGTTATTCTACCTTGTGTTGTGAATCTGTCAAACAAGACTTGTCTGGTTAATGTTTGTTTTATATGACTATTTTATTTCAATATTAAATAAACATCGAAAGTAATATTAAGATATTGTTCTTGAAAGTGGTGAATATTGACGTTACAAGTGAATTGACTCAGCTGATTGTTCTTAAGCCCGTCTCCCCCCGATGTCGAGATCCACGGTGATGTGTTCCAACTTATGGCACCTAAAGTTGAGCTTTACAACCATGCTCATCAACTTGAATGTCCTGTTGAAGAACACAACGTTAACGAGTACCCCAACCAAGAGTATGACGGCATGGCCGGAAGACACGGCGCTATTGAAGAGCCCGACATCGACGGAAACGACCCAGCAGAACATTTCCATGTCACTAACGAACCTAATATAGAGGATGACCCTGGAAGTGCGACTGGCACCTTCACCAACAGCAAAGGAAGAGCAAAAAAAAAAGGGTGAATAAGAAAGAACAAAACTCAGGGTAGAGTTGGGAGAAAAACAAATTATCAAACAATCAATATGTTTCTCGACGAAACAAAAATGTTGAATCGGTAGTTTATTTATCACTATAATTGTCGGTGTGATAAAAAAATGGAGCTTAGAGGAAAGAAAAATATAATCCAATAGTTTTGGCCCCTTGAAACATACAAACCCAAGTATAAACAACCTACTTCACTTTCTATGCATAGAGAGTATTTTATTCAAAGTTTGATTTGAAGATAAAACTGCTCAAGGACACGTGTAATGTATGTGATTCATTGCTATTCAAAGAGAAGAGATTGAAGAGAAGGTGGGAAGCCATCAATTAGAGGCAAACACTGCTCAGGATAGCAAACAGCTAAGGACAATAATACCACCAAAGTTATTACATTTGATATGCAGGTAGCTAACTATCTTTGCCTATAATACCTACCAATAGTTATTTATGTTTATTAAATACAGCTTTGGCTGTATAACTATGACATCTACTCTGTAACCAATAATAAAGACCAATGCTACATTTGGCTTGAAGGTGAGGCAGGTCATGGATCTCAGGAAGTTGGATATTGTATAAAGAATTGTCTTGAAAATCAGTTAGATGCTAGTATTAGAGAACTTATAATGTTGCCTGATTCTTGCTGCGGGCAGAACCGGAATATAAAAATACTACCGATATAAAACTCTATCTTGGCTGATCACTCAACTCCTCACACCCAGACATAGTTTCTTAACGAATTACTCAGAATTAGGAAACAATGGGTGTGCGTTGAAACCGCAGCGACAGATGTACACTCCAGAAGATGACGTGTGAGTCACGTTGAATTGTAGAAAGAGAAACAAACTGATCAGTAAGCGCATGGAAAGTGATAAATTCATTGGGACAGTAAGTTTAGAAAGGATAGTTGTAAACAGAAAAAAATATGTTGTTAATACACGTATCGACTGATTGAACACACATGAAATAGTAGTAGAGAAAGACGAACCTTACAGTGTACTCACGAGTCCTGCCTTTATTCACGACAAACAAGTCAACATAGCGGGAAAAACAGCTTGGAAGACGTAGTCTACAGCAGGATTTCTGGCCGGCAGGAAAACCTTTATCCAAACCTAAACTGGACGACATCAAACGCTTGATACGCTTAATACCATCTGATGCAAAACTATACAACAAAAAAACTGTTTGCAGACAAAAATATTGAAGATGACAGTTTGGATTTTGAGGTTGAATATAAATAATTATATTTTCTTAGTCATGTTATATTAGTATAGGCTCCCTAATAGTCCATTGTTATGTAAAACTATTATTTGAATCTCAATAAAACTTAACATTTTGTTGTGTACAATTGTAATGTAATGCGTGTTTTAATATTTGCATCTACAGGCCGACCACCAATCTGGGGCTTGGTCTCTTCAAACAAATTTCATCTTACAACTAAGTTTTAAAAAAACAAATTGACCAAGAGACAGTTTGATTAAAAATGTATGTTCTTTTTAAAATAACAAGTTTAAATTCAATTAAAGGGAATAAAAGAAATTCAAATACACATTTTTCATTTAGGTAAAGCATTTTACATGAAAATGAACATGGAGTTTAATACAGAATGGTTTGCAAAAGTGATTTTCTCAGTTTCATGAAAGTGTCACTTGGTCTGTTGATGTCCAACAAGGTCCATTTAGGGGTGTGTGACGTCCATTTTTTTTAATTAGAAGCAAACTTTAAAAAAAGGTATTTTAAACTTATTATAAAAGCTGAGGTTCGAATATGTTTTGTTGTTTTATGCTTGAAAAAACACTAATTACTCAGAGCTGACCCTATTTTGTAAAAACAAAATTCCCTGTGTTTTTAGTGGCTTCTTAGGTGGGTGGCAAATGTGATATTGTGCTTATTTACATAACTGTGTGTTCTAAAAGCACAAGTTTATAAGACATTTTATTGCACAACTTGTTGTAATATTTTATTCTAATCTGATAAATCCAGTTACTACCTCAGCTTGTTTCGTAGCACAACTAAATTAATTACATTTTCTTCATAGACCTATGAATGTTTTTATTTTAGAAAACTTGTTTCAAAGTCATAGATATCTGAAATGGCATCAAATTAAATAAAATAGCTTTACAATGTATATTTAATTGGTAATAAATAACATGAGAGAATATTAGGAAAATGGCAGAGCACAAATAAAAGTAAAAACATAACACATATTTACACACATGCTATTATAGCATCGAAATATCAAAGTGTGTGTAAATATGTGTTATGTGTTTTTACTTTTATTTGTGCTCTGTTATATTCCTAACATCCTATCATTTTATTTATTACCAATTGTTTTTGCGCAATGCACTTTATTTCATGCAATGTAAATGTAAGAAATATTTGTATATGTGGACTATTCTCAAGTTAGTGAACTCATTTATAGTAAAGAAGGGTTTGTCTCGTAGCCAAGCGGTAAAGAAGGGTTTGTCTCGTAGCCAAGCGGGAAGATGTTTTCTAGTCCCGAGTCCATTGTTTCCTTCGACTTCCTATGGATGATTGTTCAGCAACCTGGCTCTCATGAATGAGGGCTTATTTAGATAGATGGTCAGGCGATGTTTGTAGCCATGGGTGGTAGTTATGCTGGTAAATAATTATTCTCAGTTCTAGTGTAGTTAAATGTATATATAGCCACCTGTAAGATGTACAGTGACATCACCGTTATGATCTTTGAGTTCTTTGAACTTTAGTGTACAACTATTGTTTACATCTGCTACAAATACAACTAGCTTTCCATTGTTTGATCTAGATCCGTTACGGAGTTGGTGTTCCCATGTTCCTAGTGCGTAGTGTGTATGTCGACTTGTGTGTGGCGTCGACAGGCAATTTCTGCCAATGCTCTTTAACATCCCGATAATGTGTGGGCTACAACTAAGCTTTCCACTAAATTGTCAATATGTGGTGCCCAGTTTTTGTACAAGAACACCCCAAGGTTTTGGCTTCCTCTCTAGTGTCTAGGTTTATTTTTAAAATACATAACAGCTTAGGATAGCAATAAATGAACATAAATCAGTATTTCTTGTTTCAATATTTATATTGTCAACATCTCACAACATAATTTGCTGAATTTTTTTATACCCCTATTCATGATGCATAATCTAAAAGATTTTTTTTTATTTACATGCATTTATTTAATTAAAGTTAAGACAAATTCAAACCGTTCGCAGGACGATCGCATCAGCATTATTATCCAGAAGAAAAACCATACCCTGGTTAGATGGATTCAAAAACCAACAGCAGTCAAAGTTTGCAAATAAAAAAATATACATTTGTTATCGATATTGAAACTGGTATGAGAAGTTTACCAAACTTTCTGACAGGCCTTGTTGACTGATAAGTTTGTTTACATAAACCAACTTTATTGATACAGACTGATCATTTGACAAGTGGCTTAGTCACGACTAGTGTGTTAAGAAATAAGATAAGTCTTAGGTCGGCGTTGATTTTATGAATATGATTAGGACTTAAAACGTCTCTAGAGGAGATTTATGTGGACAATTATTGATAAAATAGAGAGAAAAAATAGTTTTTGCCTTATCGAAAAAAAAGACTTTTGACTAATTTCTTACCGATCGTCGCAAATGCTGATAACCCCATCTTCCCCTGGTATTATAATAGCTGCGTTTACATCATCATTACAACCTTCTAGCTTTGACAAGAGAATTGGTTTCTTGGTAGAGTTAAACTTGTCATTGGTTCCTGTTGCAGGTTTAATTTCAGCAGCCATGTTTACGAACTACTATAACCAGCACGTCACTTATTCCACCACCCACTATAGCCAACGATTGAAATAACTTACTGCCTCCGGCATAAGATTTGAACGGCGACGTTAAAAGACCGATAGATGAAGTGATTGATCGATAGTTTAACATGTAGTTTCAACAAATTATTATGATTTAAATAAATCCTATTTGGTATATTTAAGAAAGAAAAAATGTAGAAAATAACTTTATAAAAATCCTTCCTTTGCTTTCAAATAATCCTTTGTACCTTGGGTTGATTATAGAGAGCAATATTTTGTATAATGGAATAAAGGTTCTACATTTCAAAGATTCAATCAATAACGAATGTTTATAAATTTTAGCAAAAAAAATATGGAGAGAGAATGAGGAAGTAGTTGGAATATAAATTTAGGCCGTTGGTATCACTCGGCGGGTAGGGTTGGAGGGGTGACAATTCTTTTTGTTGGTTTTGCAAGGTATATATGCTTAGAGATAGAAATCTGTGATAACAGATCATAGCTCTGTGCCTTTTGTCTGATTTGATTGGATAGTCTAAAAAAAGAATGGTTTTCATTTATTTGATAAATAGCAAACTAATGCATCATAATATTTAGAAAAATTAATCTAATTCCACCAGATTGATTACTTTCAATATTATTTTAACATAATTATGATTATTAATTGTAATAATAGTAATAGCAATAAAACTTTATTGCATTCCTTATACATTGATATAGATTAGATGCATAATTTCCACTCACTTTTTGTTTTAATAATCATTGTTAAATCTTACAGAGCCAATGTGCAGTATGTTATAATTGAACATAGACACAATTTTATCCTTTACATTCTTTATCTTCCACTTATTATTATTATTATTATTATTATTCTGAATAGATGTCACGTCAGTGCACTTGAGACCATTTTGACAGCAGACACATGTTTGCAGTTCTTAATGCTGTTACAAGTTAGTAGAGAAAACACAACTAAGGGGCTGGCTGCCCCTCCATCCAGTCCAGTACCAATTGCTCTACTCCCTCATGTTTTTCCAACAATTGTGGAGCATGCAGGAACAAACCATCTGATTCTTTATGTGTATTGTTGAGATAGGGAACTTCGTGGCTCCCTTTAAAATTGATTTTGTAGCATTTATCCTCACAGTTCACGAACAGTGTTATATTTTCAAGTTTTACCAAAGAGGTAGGTACTATGGTTTTCTCGATTCGTTAGCAAGAAATGCGATGAGAGTTGTTTTATTCCTTATGTGGCTTATGAATTTTCTTCACTCTCTGACAATCTGGGAAGGTGAGATTCTCTGTAAATGGTCTCGAGTTCTTCCCCTCTGATTGGCCTTTCGCTATTATTTATAGACGTTTCATTTGTACCAAACACAACATCGATTCCTTGACTCCTATTTCCTTCCCGCAAACCTATGGACCAAACAGACATAGCCGCCTCACTAAAGTTTGACTCTTCGAACTAGAACCATACCATCAATCAGCGTGGCTGAATTAACAGGTATTTATTCTGCAGGTTTAATGTATATTATCAGAATTACTGTAATTGCTATTTCTAGTAATGAACCTCACAATATTAGATATTATCAAAATCTTCCCATTTACATCAAGGAATCTCGGGAGTGGAGCGGTAACACATAAAAAGGCAAAGAGCAATGACTTGCTATCACATATTTTCCATCTCTAGGCTTCCATACTTTGCCGAAAAATTATATTATAGCCAATCCCCTCAAGTGATACTGATAACATGATCAGCTCAATGACTAATTCAAAGCTTTTCACAAAGAGATTAATTGTAATTCTAATGTATTTAATTTAATAACAATATAAATAAAGCTAATTTTATAAAATAGTATATTTATATAGATACGAGTATATCAAAAATGTTCTCAGCGATCAAAATAGTATATTTTTATGCTGTTATATAACAAAGCCAAATACTGTTCCATTAGATCACATCCAGCTTCCTAAAATGTAGATGGCGCTAATAGCGTTAACTTGAAATAGTTGATATTTTTTCCGGTCAGAACCAAAGATGACAGCCAATATGAGAATTTAATAATAAAATCCTTGATTGACCCACTGACACATCTCGATGACGTAGTTAACTAACGTGGTAGTTTCGTATTGAGCTAAATTGACGAATATGAGAAGATCAGGGTTTGAATCTTGGTCGAGTGAACTAGGGTGGTTTTCCTTAATGGTTTTCCACTCTCCCTCCCCGCAAATGCGGATATAGTTCCTCTAAATTCAACCTTCCCAATACCTAATTCATTAACGTAATTAGTTTTTAAGCGTTTGATCCGAATAGGTAGTAATACGTTGTGAAACATAAATAAATTATATAAAAACTCGATTATTGGGATAACCGTGGATTATAAGAAATCACATTAATATGTTATTAATAATCTTTATTGTTATGTGAATTTGTCCTGAGAAAGGTATCAACTGGATATTTTCCATTCTATGAAAGCTTGGTCCATTGAGACCAGGGATACCACAAAAGTCTTTACTAGGGTGGTTTCCCATTGCCTTCCACATCCTATATTGCTGACCTCTGAAAGGGGTTGTTTCCCACCCCAAAGGCAAGAAGGTGCCTCTGACCTCTACTATCTTCTTAGTCTTCCGAATATGACTTTGGAGATGGTAACTAATCCTTATCCCGGCATTTATTATTTATTCCTACGTTAGCCACAAGCGTTGCCCGCTCTCTACCACTTGGAGGTGTAAGGCGCGTCTCCTTTCGCTAGGAAATATCCTAAAATTTTAAATCCTCTACGAGAGAACAGATCGTCTTTGGTACTTCCTTGAAATATATACCGTCTCCGACTCATAAACCTTAAAAAGAATAAAATTAAACCTATAGTCCTACAATGAAATAACACGTGTCTCCTTGCGCCAGGAAACGTCTTAAAATTAAAAACCGTCCACACCTACGCGGAGCGGCTCGATAAAAATAATACACTCTCACCCGCCACTCTAGTTACAAATCAAAAACGACCGCCAGGATACAGACGATGTCGTCATCCTCGCCCGATACCACCCGGAAAAGACCGAACGTACCAGACCGAATAGACTACGGCTGTGACTTGTGACCCGTAACATAACCAATGGTCACACCTGCGCGACGAGGCTACCTGTCTTTCAGAGACGCGTAGAGGCTAGAGAGTATAAAGTCCGGACGGGCAGCGCCTCACGCAGAAAGAGAGGGATATATATATTATATATGTCCCTCTCACACACATCTAAATACAAGACGGACAAGATCACCGCCCGGGGGGAATCGACACAAAAATAAAACGGGCACCGTCTCGAGATATTAGTCTTATCTCGATACACACGTCAGAAGCTAGGCCACGTCACCCTACCGAGGCGGGGAGTCATATACCCTTCATCTCCCAGAACCTGCCATGGCGTCCCCGTGGTCCGGTCGGTAGTGCGTCGGACAGGAAACTCGAAGCTCCGCAGCTCAAGTCCCCGCAACTCCAATATATTTTATATATCATCATCATTATTATTATTTATTATAATAAATAAAACGGCTGATCCGACGTCCCGTAGCTAAACGGTCCCGTCCGTCCGTCTCGCAGATCCTAAAGTCCAAAAAAAATTAAACTTTTAATCCCAAACTAAAATGACACTCGTCTCCTTTCGCTAGGAAATATCCTAATATTTTAAATCCTCTACGAGAGAACAGGTCGTCTTTGGTACTTCCCCGAAATATATACCGTCTCCGTCTCATAAACCTTAAAAAGAATAAAATTAAACCTATACTCCCACAATGAAATAACACGCTTCTCTTTGCGCCAAGAAACGTCTTAAAATTAAACACCGTCAACACCTATGCGCGGTGGGTCGGGAAAAAAAACACTCTCACCCGCCGCTCTAGTTACAAATCGAAAACGACCGTCAGGATACAGACGATGTCGTCATGCTCACCCGATACCGCCCGGGAAAGACCTAACGTACCAGACCGAATAGACGACGGCTGTGACTATTGTGACCCGTAACATAACCAAGGGTCACACCTGCGCGACGAGGCTACCTGTCTTTCAAAGACGCGTAGAGGCTAGAGAGTATAAAGTCCGGACGGGCAGCGCCTCGCGCAGAAAGAGAGGGATATATATAT
>CABFOW010005311.1:7252-32597 GCA_902141385.1 Timema californicum | reverse complement strand
TGTGTGTGTGTCCCTCTCACACACATCTAAATACACGACGGACAACATCACCGCCCGGGAGGAATCGACACAAAAATAAAACGGGCACCGTCTCGAGATATTTTAAAATATATCCGTAAATCGATAAAAAAAAAAAGATCCCAACCCGAGCGTATATATATAATCTTATCTCAATACACACGTCAAAAGCTAGGCCACGTCACCCTACCGAGGCGGGGAGTCATATACCCTTCGTCTCCCAGGACCTGCCACGGCGTCCCCGTGGTCCGGTCGGTAGCGCGCCGGACCTGCGACTCAAATGTCCACGGTCCGTATCCCAGCGACCCCAGTGTTTTGTTATATATCATCATCATTTTTATTATTTATTATAATAAATAAAACGACTGCTCCAACGTCCAGTAGCTAAACGGTCCCGTCCGTCTCGCAGATCATAAGAATTTAGGTCTCATTGATTCCATGACCAAATGAATTTAACTGGACCTTGTACCGCTTTAAAGAGCAAAATTCAAACTACCCCCAAAACTAATACATTAAACCATCATAATTCATGACAAGGTTCATGAGATCAATGACAAAATAAATAACAAGAAATGTACTGGTTACAGCGCTAACTCATATTGTAATAAACTATGAAAGTGAAAAGTTTCAAATGATGATCAAATATCCATGCTATATACAGCGCTAACTCATATTGTAATAAACAATGTAAATGAAAAGTTTCAAATGATGATCAAATATCCATGCTATATGTAGAGAGGCATGTTATAGGGATTGCCATCTGTGCAGTGGAGTTTCTCCTGTTTTTGCTTATGTGAACCCCGATTTTATGTACACACTACAACAAAAGCTTGTGTATAATAAAGCTGAAATCTGTGTTTTTTTAATTCATTTTCTTGTTCCTATTATTTTATTAAGATATATTTATTAAATATTTAAATTAAATAATAACGTTTGATAGTAATAGGTTTATGTTTTCACTCAACTTTTGTGTATGTTTTATTTGTTTGCTTAGACTGTACAGATACAGATAATGTAAGAATTTCAGCCATTTTATCGATTGCGTGAAATACATTTGATTTGAGAAATTGTTTATTTCTTGGCAATTTGCTAATACTCCTGAATTTTATTAAGTAAGTACTTATTATTTGTTTTCTCATTTTTCTAATTTATTATTAAGTTCCCAAAGATTTGTATTATTGTGACTAATAAGCATGTTTTCCTTAGGTTCCATCCTATTTTAGAAGATAAGCCAAATACAACCCTTTGAACATTTTTGATATCAAAACGTATGGCCAATTATGCATGTATACGTTTTATAATATAGCTTAGGTCGCCGTTTTATGGAAATTCTTGCTTTTGAAAACTTAATATACTGACATCTCTGCCTACTTGGTGCACTATATTTATAGTTAGTTCAAGGGCAGAAACAAAGCTCAAAATGAATTTGGAGAATGCATCGATCTAATTTAAAAGGATGAAATCTTTTTTATTGTATCTGAATCCTCTTTCAATTGGACACCAGATGAAACACTCGAATATTACCCTTCATATCCAGAGCGTATAAATTTTTCTTAGTTTATTTAAACACTTATTATTACTATACACTAAAGGCGGATGATGAATTATACTGTTTTATTATCACATACAAAATTAACTTTGAGCCATGGTCAATATTTTCAATACAGGATCACTTATACAATGACGGTTATAAAATAAATCCATGTTAGAACAAACACTAAAAGTATCGTACACAGTGAGGCCAACTGACCAACAAAATAAAACACTTTTCTGAGCTAGGCGCTACTATACAACTTATTAAACAATTACAAGTATTTTTAAAGCTTTAAAACTTTGTTTGGTTATAAAATCAAACCAAAAATCATCAAAATCACACATTAATATAAAAATGTATCGATTCGCTAGCTATTGTGATATAGGTTAATGTACATAAGCGACCGTGGATTCAAATATTATGACCCCAACATATTATTTTAGATTTGATTGTTTAACTTATTTTCAAGTTCACATGCTTATGGGGTCATTTTAAAACTAGATGGGGTTCTTATCTATTTTCAGAAATGGCTGAAGATTTTGATGTAGAGGCCATGTTGGAGGCGCCTTACAAAAAGGGGGTAAGTTATTCACGAGAACATGATGTTTTTCAATCTTAGATGATAATAAAATGCCCCATATATATAAAAATATGTACATTTTAATGATTTTAAGTTTATGTATTTATAATTTTGAAATTAGTCTGGTGTATAATTCATTATATAGCGTGAGCCCCCACTCCAACTGGTAACAGATCACGTCCAGGACCCCATTGGGTCAAGTCCTGCGGAACATTGCCAATTTTGATGGATAGAGAATGTTTACATTTCCTTTTGAGAAAAAATATATTTTCTACAAAAAAAAACACTACATTACAGTGTTATTAATTCCACAAGAGACACACACTAAAGTAGGCCATTAAAAGATTTTGATTGGTTAGTTAATTTAGTAAAAAATCTACAGAATAAATACATGTAAACTTTGAATTGAAATAACTAATTAGGCTACCGGTGTTCTAAATTTATTAAATCATCCAAACATTTTATTTTTGATTGAATTTTAATAGCCTTGGAAGGCAAGTCAAACTCGGTTGATTGATATTTTTAATTATAAACACATAAAATATTATTTTTATCAAATTATTATGACAACTTAAAATGTTTTAGTGTATTAGGGTTTTTTAAGTTGGCAATTCTGTAGCTTTTGCCTCATCTTTTTTTGTTGTTGCATATTAAATAATTTAATTTATGTAAGAGAATTTGATTAATGTTAATTCAATAAATATCTACAATCTGTGTCGGGTAAAGGAAATAAAACCTGCTTCAGTGGCCGCATGGTCTAAGGCGACACACTAGTGTTAGACCAGACTGTTGGCGGCACAGAGATTAGTGTTCGAGTCCTGGTCAGGTGTACTTAAGTTTTTTTTTCAAAAATTGGTTTTCCTTTCTCCCTCCATGAAAATGCATTTACACTTCCTCTAAATTGAGCCTTCCTTGTCCCTAGCCCATAAGCCTAATTAGTACACGTGTACAACCTGAAGCGGCCGGGGTTCAATCCTCGGTGGCTCCAAAATGTATCTGTGAGTCTGGAACGAGGTCAAACTCAGCCTCGTGACTGACAGATGATGAGCTACTCGCCTTGAATAAAGAGGTGACAGCTGTGGTATCGCTGTGTTGACCACCTGCCACCCGTTCTCTTCAAATATTGGTACTATCATCACCGACGGTGGCAACCGCCCGTTTACGGGCACTCACCATTTTTTTTCACATTAAGAAAATTTCTCAAAAGGAATTGTAAACTTTATTGACTCAGTTTGGTTTTTACGTTCACACGTGTTTCTGATCGTGACATAATTGTCTTGTCCTGTTGTCAGGATAGGCCACTATTAACAGTCGCTGTGTAATTTAAAAGTAGGCCTACTATCTAGCTTTCCAAAAGTTTCGATATTACCACTCCTTACATAATTTATGGTGAACGTTCAATAACCGAGTTAGATCCTGTACCACACTTTATTTAGCGGGTTTGGTTGTCAACTTGCTCGTCCAGCGAGGATAATCTTTGTAACTTTGGGAAATGAATCACAACTTATACAAACATATGGAAATAGTGCCATAATGTAGATTAATTTAATTAGTAATATATCAAATTTACAGCAGTGAAATGCTCCACTACAGATTATTTCATGGGAAGCTTCTTTGCCATCATGAATTTATATCAATCCATTTACAAATATTTGTTGTAAAGAATGAAGAAGGTATAAAATTAAAATGATATAGTTAGGCCTACTTATTTATCCTATATTGTTAAAATTTTATGGATTTTTTATTTTGAAAATAGAGTCAAAGCTGAATATTCTTATCGACGTCGACTACACCAAAAATTGCTCGTGTCTCCAAAGCCCTGGTGGAAACATTGTAAGATGATGTGATTTAGGTTGATAGTAGAAAGAAGAGCTCTGTTAAGCCTTAATAAAAACAAATGAAACTTGTTTATTCACACAAAGTTGTATCGGGGTTCACTAGCAGTCATCATGCCCCAGAACTCGACTCATAGGAAGTAACTTTTACATGATTATGTAACGCTAACAAGGGGATACATGGCCTATAGTTGAAAAAAATTATTTCATAACCTAGGCCCTACATTTCTGTGCCAATTTTATATAGCCTTACTAAGCGTTTTTACTTGGGTTTTATTTTTTTAAATTGCTACAAAATATTCTAGGGTATACCTATATTGTATAGTCATTCATCCTTGTCCCCCCAAAACTGTTTTACTGATCAAAATTAAAATTTAAAGTGTCTAGTGAAATTCAACTCTTAACTCGACTTATTCCCTTATAACCTGCAACAGGGGTCAGCAACTATGGCACGCGTGCCAAGAGTGGCCCGCTGAGCGATTTGAATAAAAATAATATAAAACCTTTATTTTTAACTAAAACCATTTATGTGAGTAATAATTTTAAAAACATGTTTGTGTTTCAATGATTCACCTGTTCTGTTTCAAAATTTCAAAATGTGTGTTCAGAACTTAAATTTTGCAAAACAAATTTAAAACGTTTTGTATTTATTCTGATCAGGAATGTGCAGGATCCCGAACTTTGGGGGGAAAAAATCAGGAAAATGGTGGTTCCCAAAATTAGGGCGAGTAAAAAATATTTCCTGTTATTTTTCAGTAAAAAGTATTTGAAAATAACAGCTAAGGACCGACCATCAAAGTAATGTTTGTATTTAATTCTCATTAAATATATTATTGATTTATTAAACATTGATTAACCTCATTTTCCGTTAAGCAGCCGGACACTCGAAACTTGTCTCCTATTTTGTAACTACCCACAAAATGACCGAGCGTCATTAAATAACATAACCACACTAGATATAACTGAGGACAATATCTATCTCTGAATATATTTAAGCCATGAAACTATATATTTTTAGTGCAAAATAATGGTTAAAGTGGCTTTTAAATATCAAGATATACATGAAATACACCTTCAACACACTTATCTGCATAAATACACTTAGGCCTATATTAAGTATGTGGATATTATTGTTTGTAATGACATCCATAGATAATAAGTGTTGGACTGGGCACACTGGCTCGCTCAAGAATAAGTCCCACTTGAATATATTCATGTCAGTTTGAATATTTTGATGTTTTACTGTGTAGTATTTATTAAAATTCATGTCATGAGTTTTTTTTATTTAAAAACTACATTAGCCATTCTTAATCTATTTACGGTTATTTAGTTTACCAATTTAAACTACTTAGAATGTTTTCTAAAATCATATTTGTATTCAAACTAGAAATATTTGTTCATAAGTACACCATTATCATAGTTGTATTAGGCCTAGTTATTTAATTTACATTTTATCAAAAATCTTACTCAACATTTGTTGGACAAAATATTTAGTTTTTATTTGAAAAACATAAAATTTAAGTGTAGCTACCTAGTTTATTCCTTTTAATGTTTTTTCTTTTTTGTAAAATTATAGAACCAAATTGGAGTTTTTGTCCATTTTTCCTTACTTCAAAATATTGCTGGCATTTACCACTATGTCTACATTTAACTAAATTTAAACTTTTTTTTAAAAAAAATTGTTTAATCTATATAAATGGGAAAGCTAAGTTTAGGCTAATATTATAAATCTGAAGGGCCAAAAATTTCCCGAAGTCAAAATGTCATTCCTGTACAGCACTAACTCAGATTTATCTGATTCATATTAAATATTCAAGAAAATGAGTTATATAATGTATTCAAATCATGTTATTACATTTACATTTTACAAGATTTAACTTAAATTAGTTTTAATAGTTATACTAGTTAACTAGTATGAAAATATAAACAGTTTGTGTGGGCTTAGGTTGGCCGGCACAGCACTAAGTTAGAAGGTTGCTGACCCATAAGATTGAGATAGTGACTTATGGTTACAACCTTTAGGCTAGGTCTATATATATTACATTGTATTGTATTGTATTGTATTGCATTGTATTGTATTGTGTGTGATGATGTGTATCTACGTACTGACACAGACTCCTCCATTTCTGTATCTTGTAGACCCTAACTTGTCAGACCCGAGCTCTCAGACCAGACCCAAACAGGACGAGGTACTACATTTCATTAACATCTAGATCTGTTAACTCTCAGAGGGACGAGGAAACAATGCCATTCAAAACAACTAATAACGACATGTTAATGTAACTTCATACGAGATCTATCCTTGTGGTCGAATGGTCTCACAATAGACTGGACTCTTTTTACTATGGGGAGATTGATTTTCGAATCCCGGTCAGAGTGTTCTGAGGGGGGTTTTTACAATATAGTTTCCCCCTTTGCCTCCACACAAATGCGACCACACTTCCTTTAAAATTCAAACCTCTTTATTCCTAAAATGTACCTATGTGTTAAACCTGAACAGGTATTAAGATGCGGTCTTGGTCCAACTTGAGCTCCTGTTTCTTGTTCTTACAGTGCCGTGGTGACCTTGAGACTTGTGTAAAGAATGAGCACTATTTCCTCGTTCCTCAGGACAAGAACAGTGTTAGGTTAATTGAAGTTTCTAGTTAGTTACATTTTGCTTCTCTCCAAAGAGTTGGAGCCTGTATAGAGGCCTAACATCAGGGACTTAACGCAGGCTAGTTGCTAGTAGAGGTATGTTTTCCTGGCAACGTTGTTCTGAATATGCACTTCTTGTCAACCAGGGTACCCACCCCGACACCCCATGTTGCCAACCATTGAGATGAGCGCTCGTTCAGCATCGGACCAAGAGAACGGCCACAAGAGGTTGTGGAAGCTAAAAAAATAAATAAAGTTCCACACATTTCCTCGGCATCCGTGCCGTATAGCATCTTAAGAGTTTCCAGGGTGCTCACAGATCATGGATTAAGAAACGGGCTTTTAGGGAACATTTGCTGCAGCAGATTAAGGGCCCGGGCCACCTGTGATGCCATCTTATTGGATCTCCGCCCCTCCCCTTGTAAACGAAGATTAGCTTGGTTCTTTGTTCCATGATCTGTCTGCATTCGTGTTTGTTACATATGTGTGTGTGTGTGTGTGTGTGTGTGTGAGTTGGTATGGCTGCCGACTGTCCTAAGGTCATACCAGGCAAAATAAAATCAAATTAAGAATACCATGTGTATGAAATATTCAACTCAAGGAACTTTGAATTCTCTGAGAGACTCAGTTGAGTAAATAGATCGAGCTAGGTTGGTTTCACAGTTGTCGATACTTTTATGATGCAGTTAAATCTAATTCTCTATAGAGATTGCACATAAAACTGAAATGACAGTGTAGTATCTACGACTAGGACAGTCGGCAACCCTGCGTGCGTGTGTGGTTCACGATCCCTTGCTACCCACCTCTACTTGTAAATGTTATCCGTAAGTGTAGTCTTATTGAGAGTTGATATTTACCATTCCATCCTCGTTTCCTCAGACAATTGCATGGAACATTCCTATATCCTTGCTCAGGACACACTTTGAACTAAATATAATTTTGATTTTAATGGCCTATTTAAATATGTATTTACCCGTCAGTTGGTGAACACCAACTTTTCATGCTAAGAAAATAATTTTTGAAGCTCAAAAATGAATTTGATGTTAATTTTCGTAATTGATTTGATAATAATTTAATGAATTCATTATTATATGTTTTCCAGCTATCTAGCTTATTAAAAAAAATGTAAATCAACCGCATGCAAACTTTTGGCAGATTTGTTATAAAAGTATCATTGGCTCGTTAAGTAAAGCCCAGTGAACCTATTCTAAGATACTCCAGAGCTCATGTTTTTGAAACAGAGTGTAACTAAGCTTAAGTTTTTCTTTTCTACCTCCTCTGCACATGAAATCTTTCATGAGCTGTATTTTTTGCAGAAGTAAGAGTCGAATCATTTCCATATCAATCTATCAATGAATACGTTGTGTGGGTGTTTGAAGGAGGGAACCGCTGTAACTCTTTAGGTAAGTACCTGAACCTCTCTGTGCGACACACAACTACCCCCTCCCTCCCTCCCCTCCTCCCCTTCGAAGAGAGACCTGGCTGGGGGACGCAAGAGGAACAGCGCGGCCGATCTGTCTGCCGGTATCTTATTTATTTCAAAGCCATATTTTGAGATTTTAAACGAGTTGAGATATTAATAGAATGCTGGTATGTTGTTTTCTCTTCCTTTACTTCCCCCTCTGCGTGATGATGATGATGGCCGCTTGTGTTCGTTGCCGTGGTTACCAACACTTTGTGTGCTGCCTGTTTTCATAGGATGACGGGAACAGTGGAAAACCTTCTCGGCGAGAGAATGGCTCGTCGTCTGCCAGTCATAGGTCTGGAGGGTGAGTCTCGCCTTTACTTCCTTCTTAAGAAATAATTAGTGTTAGTTTTAAACTTACGTTCCAACTCGGGGATGGACAACATCTCCTTGTTATAACATTATCGTGTATCGGGGAGGAGCTAAATCTACCTCCTATTGTTTTAATAAAAACAAAACAAATATTAGAGCTAGGGAAAAAATAATTAATAGTAAACACAATTTTGATTTCAGTTAATCTTTTTATCTCTCAATCATGTATTCTATTTGGAAGGGGTTATAAGAAAGGTGGATAGAAACATATAATAGAAAATGAACACAATATGACTGTTACAATGAAAGGAACACAGTTCACACTCTACCCTGCTGCCACTGGACAAATAGGTAATGGCTGCTGCCTTTTGAAGAAATCCCGCGACCTTGGTTTCATTTTGTTGGCTCTCACAAAGAGCTTACTCAAACTGGCCATCGCGATTACAACGGTTCCTTTATGACAAACCTGTTAAAAGTGATGCACATTTGTAACTGCTTCTATCACCGAGCGTTGACACTAGTGAAGCCCAATGATGGACTCCCTTGTCTGTGTCCCGGGTCGAGTCGTGGCGTCCCGGAGACAGATCATAGTCACAAGGGGTAGGCAATTATGCTACTTTTCCAGCTAAAACTTAAAAAAGAAATGTATATGTGTTTTTTCGATTTTCTCTTTAAATTATAATTGCAGCCAAGTTTTAAATAATAATTGGTTATCCAAGCACTGTTGTTTACTTATTTATGGGATGAAAAGCCGTGAGGAAATACTGAAAGTCTAGCGTAACTTTATAATGGCTGCCAATGACGGTCACTGAAAATGCTCAATAATGAGTTAAAGTTATTTAATACAATACAATTAAAAATCTTCTTTATTAGGCTTCATTTTTCTTCTTATTTGAACATTTATTGAGCTTTGTAGTTTGTTTTTGAATGCCAAGAAGGATAAGTTGACGCCTGTCTTGCTGAAACTGTGCACGTGTTCACGCTAATATTTTATTATTAATATACCACGTCTTACTACCTGTTCGGGCTATACGCGTTAAGTACTAATTACTCTAATGGATTATGAATTGAGAATGTTGTATTAGAGGAAGTGAACCCGCATTTGCGTGGAGGGAGAGTGTAAAACCATTTAGGAAAAACCACCCGACCGAGATTCGAACCTCGATCTCCCCGTCCTCAGCAGTCGAGCTCAACACGACTAGCGTGTTAGCCAACTACGCCACCGAGGCGGGTCCGTTAATATTGTTTGCATACTCAGGGCGGCCCCACACGGAGAACTTTCCAAAATAGTAGCTCTTTGGACGGACAAGAAAAGTGAAGTGAAGAACTAAGCGCCCTCGTTCAAACATGTCTTACTACCCCTAAAACAAGGGTTGTGAAGCGACTCCCCATCATTCTTAAATCAACCTTTTTTAAACATAAGTTACATCGCTTCTTAGTCCGTTTGATGACAAATTGAAATCTTATTACTCTTTTCTTTTATATAAGATGCCTGGAAAAAATAGGGAATTTGGTACAGCGGAACTTGACTAATTCGAACTTCCGTAGTTCAAAATTGTCTTTAATTCAAATTTGTCGCCCGGTCCCAGGAATTTTGTATTAAAACAATGTTTAAAAATTGTGGCTGATTTGAATTTTGTTTTGGTTAATTCAAACTTGTTGTAAGATGCAGAATTGTTTTCCTACTTCTAGTTGCAGCGAGCGCTGTGGTGTTCTATTTGGAAACGGGGGAGGCTACAACCCCCCTCCTCTACTCCGTTAGTCAGGGTCGAACCTCTCGAGCGGTTACATGAGCTGTTTAGTACATAATGCACAGTAGTAACTTTGGCCGAAAAAGTAGCGGTGATAAAGGAGGTGGAAATCCAATGCTCTACCTCTGAGCTATCCAGAATTCAGTAGTTTAAGGTAGTCTCCATGATGAACATCTATTATTGATACCAGTCTATCTCAGGAGTGGCTTGAAGAGTACAAAACTAAACATGTTCATTAATTCATTTATTTATTGATTATTTTTGATTGGGGAAATTTTACTGAAAAACTTAAACTCTCAATTTAGCAGTTTTGTTTTAAAAAAATGTGACATTTATCAAACCATAACAAATAATTAAACTGATAACTAATATTTATTTTAAATTTCAAGCAGGCCTTCAGCTATGATCTTGGAAAAGTTCTTCAGCCATAGCTGCCCTTGACTCAACTGGAGTGTCTTATTTTAACAATGTTGGTAATAAAGGAAGGAAAATAATTACCATCCCATCAAGTTTGTAATTGTGGATTAAAAAATGTGGTCACTTTTACTGACAATATTTACTGGAAATGTTAGAGATAATCTGGTCTTTTACAGTTTGCTTGTCTGTGATTGGCTAGATGTTAGTCACTAGGGGGCAGGCATGCAATTTGAAACAGTAATTGGAACCCTAGGATTCTTAAGGATACTCTAGGATCTAATAAAATATTGAGTTCACGACTCAAAACAAATATTTCTTTTATATCATATTCTGAAAATTGAAAAATGACACCTTGGCACATGAATCGAACCCGGGACCTTCGGATTAGTACGCCAATGCTCTTACCATTTTGCTATCCAGGATTCGTCCTGTGCCCATGGCCATTCTTCACTCATAGTTTAAGGCAGAGTCTAAGATGGACGTGCGGAAGTCGATGCTGCAAAATGCCAACTACAGAGTCGCAAATGGCTGCGTTGTCTGATGGCTGTGATCTTTGATAATCACATGTTTCTGTACGTCCATCGTAGACTCTGCTTTAAATCACGAGTGAAGAATGTCCATGGGCACAGGATGAATCCTGGATAGCTCAGTGGTAAGAGCATTGGCGTACTAAGCCGAAGGTCCTGGGTTCAATTCCCGTGTCATTTTTCAATTTTCAGAATATGATAACTAAGAGGGACTATCCCCACTAAAATGCATTAACAATAGTTTTGGCTATTTGTTTCATTAATATTTCTTTTGTTCAATTCGATTATGTTTTAGAACCCTAAAACTGCTTATAGTGATTCAGAACCAGGTAAAAGAAAACACCCTTTCTCTGTATGCCTCTGTTGCTGGTATTACACCCTTGCATATATCTGGAAATTACCCTTCTCCTTCCATTCCCCGTTCTTCCTAGCAGCGGCATATTTAGATAGTCTCTGACACTAGAAGCAGGTCTTACTGCCGCGTCTTGAGACGCATCTACAACCAAGTACACCTGATAGTATTAGATTAAGGGCCTCTAGTTATTGAAGAAGACAGAATCCGACACAGGCTAGAAACATTAGTGCATGTTAAGTAAAACTTATTGAAAGGGGAGTGATACAAGTTGAGTGAGTTCCCAGGGTACTTATACATTGACACACTGCTCGTCCTGAAAGGTATGTGTTCTTACTCAAATATATTTAACACACGTTCAAACGTTTCAGTTAAAGCTTTAAAGTTGCACATAAATGTTTTTAGAGAAGTAGAACGAAAATTGCTATTATAACCAAGCTTTTAATTATGATTTCTCATGAGTGGCAAACTAATCTCACTTGGATCAGACTCTGGGACTAAGCTTGATTGCTTAACTTGCTATTTTACAAGTTTAGTGACTTTAAATATAAATAATAATGGCTTACCTGATGTTGGTCTGCTCTACCCTCCTCTTCTAGCCCTGTTAAATGTTTTCTTGTTGTAAACTAAAACAAAATACCCCCTTCAAATAAAGATTCAACCGATTTAACACATTTGAAACCAACTCTAGTTTGAATCTACGTTTCGAAATTAATCTTAACTTTTATAAAATAAAATGTACAAAATTTATAAAAATCATAATAGTTTCTAAAATAAATTGACATTATGTTTTATGTGGCTACCATCTTGATTTTCAACTACCCTGTCTTTAAAAACATGAACGCCTAACCACAAACAAAGCAATATTTTTATTTTGTTTTATTTCTTGTGTTCATTACACAAACATTTAGTTTTACAAAAGTAGAATTTGATAGAATGATTAAAAAAATATTCAGGAAAGGGATATATTTTGATTGAGTAACAATATGACTTTTTTTTTTTACTGATCCACCAACATGAAAATAAGAACAACTTATTACGTGTAAACAAACCTTTGTGTTTTGTTTTGTTCCTTGAAATATACCCTATTAATGTTATTTTATTCAATAACTGCACAATGTTCATGTAAGACTGGAATATTATAGCCTGGACCAACTTTGTGCGGCCATGAGTATCACATACTAAGTTTATTTTAGCACCGCGCAGTGAACTTAGTTACTTAAGATAAAATTAGTGTTGAGACAAGTCTAAAATGAATACTTTGTGTGTCAGGACACTTATATTTCATTTTTAAACTTGGCCTTGATACTTACATATAAATTGTTATTTTTCCTGAAAAAATCCGGGGCAAATTAAGTCCCTGCGCGAGTTTCGAGGACATCTATCGTCCCAAGGCTCGGGATCCTGTCGCTCAAGCCTACACTTAACTTAATGTTATAATGAATTGGATATAAGATTATTTTAAAATCTAGACTTTATTTCTATTCTCTGTTATTCCATTATATTTCCTATTCCTCTGACGTTCATAATTTTCTCACACGATTCAGATTAAATTCAATATTCATGACTCGAAAGTTAATTGTAGATTTAGATTCTTAAAAGAGTGAATTTGACCCAACTCTAATTATGTTATGTTTCTTTCCTAAGCTAAGTAATTGTATTTGCAAGTTATTAGACCTTTTTAAATCGTTGCAAAATCTACCAGGCCACTTAACAGCCGGTATCTTGGCTCTCACAATCTAGCAATGGACAGATAATGTTTATAGCCCAATTCTCATAGGAAGGGCTGTTTAGAAAAAAAAAATATTTTCATTTTATGGCCAACATTGACATTGTTTTAAAATATCAATAATATTGTTATATATGTATTAATAATAGATATATGTTACCGCTGCAGACCACGTGACTTGTCATATGAATATATGAAAGCAGATATAGTAAATTTTCTTGACGTCATAAAGGCCCCTATGAAAAAATTTTACTCTAGGTTGTGCTAAATTATTATTATTATCACCGCGTCTTACTACCCGTTCGGGTTATACGCACTTACGCTAATGTGTAATGGTAGGGTGATTGTGAGATGAAATGGANTATTATTATTATTATTATTATTATCACCGCGTCTTACTACCCGTTCGGGTTATACGCACTTACGCTAATGTGTAATGGTAGGGTGATTGTGAGATGAAATG
Organism: Timema californicum; assembly: GCA_902141385.1. Taxonomy (NCBI): domain Eukaryota; kingdom Metazoa; phylum Arthropoda; class Insecta; order Phasmatodea; family Timematidae; genus Timema; species Timema californicum. The sequence continues at coordinate 18,977 of CABFOW010005311.1, read as the reverse complement.
GAGGACCTACAGTTTAACGTGGAATCTGAACCACGGTGGAGGCCTGGCATTCCCCACATTCACAAGATGTCTTGTCAGAGGTGAAGGAAGGGTTTGGTAATCAGATAAATCTGTGCCGGGACCGAGGATTGAACCCCGGACCCCAGCACAGAGGTCTGATACCTTACCCCTAGACCGCCAGGTCGCCCGAGATTGTTGTAAAGAAACCTAACATTAAAATACGAACTAATCCACACATTTGCAAGCCTCGCTTGGGTCTCTCTTGTATATCGTGTTGTGTACAATGGTTCTCTGTCCACAGGAAGAACAAGCACGGGGCCGGGTCGCGTGACCGCAGGCGCAGCAAGTCTCGGTCCCCGCGCCACCGCAGCGGTGCATTCCCCGGAGGGGTGGATCGCCACCACGAGCGGGACAGGGGGGGCCACAGAGACAAAGAGCGTCCGCGAGACCACAACAGTCGCCGCACAGGGGGTGGCAATGAGAAGGAGAAGGAGCGAGAACGCGAACGTGAGCGTGAGAAAGAGCGGGAGAAGAAGAAAAAGTCCCTGTCCCCCATCATGCTGCCGCGCGTCCGGGAAAAGTTCCCTTTCAAGAAGGGTCCCTCCCCCCTCGGACTGTAAGTTGTGGTTATTACTATAGTGCAACACTTACCCTCTTTGATGGCCACATGGTCTAAGGTGTCACTCTCGCATTAGACTGGGATATCAAGGTTGGAATCCCAGTGGGGTGTACAAAGTTTGGCTTTCCAATCTCCTCCTGCGCAGATGTGGATATACTTCCTCCAAAGTCAACCTTCCTAATCCCTAAACCGAAGTGATAAAAAAAAGAATTGGTAAGTTAGTTTGTTTTAGGAAAACGTTCCAAAACTTACCATAATAAAGGATGGCAAAGATATGTTTAAAAAAAATTATTGTAAAACCATCCCAGCTGGCAGGGCTGTGTTCAAATCAAATATTGACCTCCTAAGTCAAGTACAGAACTGATGAGCCATCCATTCTGGTAACAAACTGATGTTCTAAGAATATTTCATGAATAAGGATCTCCTTACCCTCTATTCTTAATGGTATCGAAAGAATCCAGAAGGGATCACTATTTTATATATGTTTGTTCTTAAAGCTCTGGCATCCAAATGAAACAGCATTCACTATTCCACATTGGGTTATTTTTCATTATGACCTTACTAGTTGTTTTGGGGTTTCACTTAACCCATTCCCTGGTGTGTGTTTAGCACAGCGATCTACGCAGGACCGGCAGCCATTTTATTACTTGTATATTCTTATCTGACACACATTTTGCTCCTCACTTATTTTCTCATTTTGCTTTATTCGTGGTCGTATTATATCATTGAACTGTTGGCGCCACCTGTCTGCTTCACTATGAAGTATTCACACTGGCTAAAAGTACACTGGTCCATTGATAGATGGCAGTACAATATCTTATTCCAATGAAACTTCGATCCGGGCCCACCCCAGGGAACGTTCGGCCAAACAAAGATGTTCAACGCTCGTTCCAGGGAATGGATCAAGTATCAGCAAATTGTAAATATTTTCAACATAACAGAACCTGGTGTTACATAAATGAAACATAACAGAACCTGGTTTCAGTGTTTGTTTTTACCGTCAGTATCTTCCAAACATATTATGACACGGTATATAAATAACATTATTAATGTAAGAACAGTGAAGAAGAAAGTTGAGTTGTTGGAAAACAAGACCAGTGATGCCTAGTTATTATAAAGCACATTTTGAGCAGTAAGGGTTGTGTGTTCCAGGCGCCCCCTAGACGAACTCTCGCCCGAGGAAAGAGACGCACGCACGGTGTTCTGCATGCAGCTGTCCCAGAGGATCAGGGCGAGGGATCTGGAGGAATTCTTCTCTTCTGTTGGCAAGGTAACCCTCCGTCTTGTAACCCTCCACCGCACGCACCCCTGTCTTGTTTACTCGGGTAACACAATGTTGTGGTTATGTTACAGGTGCGAGACGTGAGACTGATCACTTGTAACAAGACACGCAGGTTCAAGGGCATCGCCTATGTCGAGTTCAAGGATCCCGACTCCGTTCCACTGGTGAGCATTATTTGGTGGGGGTTGGCAAGGAGTTTCAATTGTATCTTGAAAATTCCTAGCTTAATTAATTTGATTCATTCATAGCAAATACAATGCCTCAAAATTTCCTTTTGTCTGATATTAAAAAAAATCTTTTTTGGTCTTATGATTTATGCTTGACTCTATTACGAAAACTTACTTGAAAAGTATAAATATTGATCCTTATTACTTAAACTCAAAATAATCTTGATTTTCTTCTAATCCAAATACCACTCAAAATGAAAAAATGCCTGCCTGCACACACCTTTCATTTGGTCCAGGAAACGTAGGGTCAAAATTACAAAACTTGTGGTTTTTGCCAGGCGGGGTGCTGAGTTGAAGGGGTTTGTGTGGTTATTGCAGGCGATGGGGCTCTCTGGTCAGAAGCTTCTGGGTATCCCCATCATTGTGCAACACACGCAAGCCGAGAAAAACAGGGCCGGCAACTCCATGCCTAACATGATCCTCCCCAAGGGCAACCTGGGCCCCATGAGACTCTATGTTGGTTCCCTGCACTTCAACATCACCGAGGAGATGCTGAGGGGAATCTTTGAGCCCTTCGGCAAGATCGACAACATCCAGCTGATAACGGACCCTGAAACTGGACGCTCCAAAGGATACGGCTTCCTCACGGTCAGTTTTAGTTGGAGAATACCTCGATATTTTCATGTTTGGTTAGAGGCGAAACAGAAACATCACAATTACTGTTTTTACTGTTCTGTACATTAAACCTTACATTGAAAATAAAGAAAAAATGGTGCAAAACGGCTATGTTAACCCTAACATTAAAAATAATATAGAAGGGCAAGGCCTACACACTTACCAGCAAAGTTCACAATATTAAAACAACATCAATCCCCTTCTTCATCAGAAGAGAGTATAATCCATTGATACATTCAGTTAATTGTCTGGGACTTGGTTGTTAAGTTCATCCTATATTTATAAATAGTTTTGAGCCACCAATACGCATTAAAGTCATAAAACAAATCTCGGAGATGTGCAGAATTTAAATAAAACTAACCCATCTTAAATGTTCTCAATTTTAACACCTCTTAAAGGCTAACTAGGTTTGAAACACCTTAAAGATTCTTAAGGTCTAAAACCCCTTAAAACCCTTGCCGGAAAGGGTCGTTCCCACCATACTCTCGGGGAATGGATAAATTTCTGGCATTTTCCCGGGGGTTTGAGAGATCCCATCCACCCCTAATTGTTATACATATTTTACCAAACTTACCACATTTTTATTAAAGCATTAATTATTTCATATTGTTTGCTAGAAATATATATTTTTAAAGTAATGAGCAACTGTTATAAGTATTAAAAATTAAATTGAAGTAAATTTCTCAATAAAATAATGTCCAACCAGTTAAATATTTCAAAATACGATAAAATAATCATAAAATCATGTATTGTATGTAAAAAAAATGACAACAATTTTCTCTTTTTAGATGTGCAGAATTTAAATAAAACTAACCCATCTTAAATGTTCTCAATTTTAACACCTCTTAAAGGCTAACTAGGTTTGAAACACCTTAAAGATTCTTAAGGTCTAAAACCCCTTAAAACCCTTGCCGGAAAGGGTCGTTCCCACCATACTCTCGGGGAATGGATAAATTTCTGGCATTTTCCCGGGGGTTTGAGAGATCCCATCCACCCCTAATTGTTATACATATTTTACCAAACTTACCACATTTTTATTAAAGCATTAATTATTTCATATTGTTTGCTAGAAATATATATTTTTAAAGTAATGAGCAACTGTTATAAGTATTAAAAATTAAATTGAAGTAAATTTCTCAATAAAATAATGTCCAACCAGTTAAATATTTCAAAATACGATAAAATAATCATAAAATCATGTATTGTATGTAAAAAAAATGACAACAATTTTCTCTTTTCCAAGTAAATACGATGTCTGTATTAAAAGGTATTGATGTGTGCACCATATTAAACATAATCAATAATGTTCCAAAACGAAAAATAAGTACTTTTAATTATGTTTAAAATATTGTTTCGAGTTGGACAAAAAGAAATGATTTATTCAGTGGTCCACTCGGTGACAGTCACCAGATGGCACTAGTAGTTCTGTTTGACGCTTGCTTTGGATCTTTCACCTTTGGCCTTGGAGGCTCACTTGCTGACACCGTTTTCTGTGGTTAGAGATTTGGTCACTAGGTCTCACTAGTAGCTACTTGTGACATGTTTTATTGCTTAATGTCATGGATGTGGTATCGAAAGAAAAGTATCTGGAGAAGAAAATCTAGTATTAATAATAATCTTACCTGCTTCGGTGTTCACATGCTCTAACGCGTTAATCTTGTGTTGGTCTAGACTGCCAGAGACGGAGGGATCGGGTTCGATCCCGGTCGGGTGAACTGAACGTGGTTTTCCTAAATGGCTTTCCACTCTCCCACCACACAAATGCGGGTGTATTTCATCTAAATTAAGCCTTTATAACCCCTAACCCATTAGTGTAATTAGTACATAGGTGTATAACCCGAACAGGTGGTAAGACGTGTACCAAAAAAATCTCAAATTTTGCATCATTGTATTTTCATTTTTCTCTAAACACTGAAAATTATAATGGTTTTTAGTATTTAAAACAGATTTTAAAGGAGGCTTATTCACTATCCAACATAATTTTTTTGTTAGTACCGCGTTTTACTACCCGTTGGGGCTATACGATTAAGTATCAATTACGCTAATGGGTTGGATTGTGAAGGTTGATTTTAGAGGAAGTTAACCTGCATTTGCTTGAAGAGAGTGTGGAAAACCATTTAGGAGAAAAACCTCAGTTTGCCCGACTAAGATTTGAGCCTTGATCTCCTCGTCCTCGGCAGTCTAGCTCAACACGAAACTAGCGCATTAGCTTAACTGCGCCACTGAGGCGAGTTCCAACCTCTTAAAAAACTTTCGTAATTTCCTTTTGGGAGGTGCCATTTTTATAACTACATCAAGCGAGATTATCAACTATTGATAAACACTAGAAGAATGGACAACATGCCTCATCTGCTTGGTCTCTTGGAGCTCCTCGAATAGTTTGAGTTTATTGTTATCCTACAAGATCTTATATTGTTTAGTTGCTGATGCCAACAAAATCTTGGCCGTAGTTTGGAGTCCCCTGTTCTAGCATCGCAGTAGACCCAGATATCCCCTAAATGGATGCTCTGGGGGGAACAGAGATGCAACATTGAAACATTGAATGTTAGTTCTACCGACTCTCAAACTGTGGTTTTGTTTGAGTCTAGCAGCAATATTCAACAAACTTTATCCATGGTGTAAACAGTGTGGCCAATGCACATCATAGGTGTACCAATTCAGTAAAACCGATAACTAATAATTACCTATTATTGGGAAATATCCTTAAGAGAATGATAACAGTTGATGCAATTAATACAAAAAAATTCTATGCATACAAAAAATATTTTATGCCTAGCCGTCGAAAGTTGGAACTAGATTGTTAGTTTTAATAACGGTATGAACTTATATTTCTTTGCATGGCCCGCAACCCAGATGCAGTGAGTATCAAATGTTGTTTTTATCTCTAAACACCCACCAAGAAAATTTTAGTTTAAAAAACAATTAATCAACATAATAATTGCAGATTACAATCAATAGGGTGTCTACCATTTGAGAAAATCAGGGAAAACGGGAATTAGCCGAAAATTTGAAGTTATCGGGAAAAAACGGGAATAAGTCGGGAATTAGCCGAAAATTTGAAGTTATCGGGAAAAAACGGGAATAAGTCGGGAGTTTGTTAAATTACAATAAAAATCTGGGAAAATGTGGTTTTACTCAAAATATGAGATATAATAATCACCAAAACAGTAAATAATAATACTATTCAAACTGTAGTGTTTTTTTTTTGTAGTTGTGTAATATATTTTATAATTCCTAGTAAACAATGTTAATACAAATTTTAAAATAATGTTTATTTGAATTTTAAAACTTATTATTAATAAAAAGGATTAGTAGAAAAATAAGGAGGGAGGGGGGGAGTTAGACGGATGTGACATATTTTTAGTCAGGAATTTCATTGGTCAAGTTGAGTAGACACCATTAATTAATCGCTGATGCATTAATAATCACCCGATAACGATTCATTGGTATCCGCATCGATACATCCCTAATGTAATTACATTAAGTTTTATGTAATAAATCTTGTACATTTAAAAACTGTATAGCTATACTGTTGCGTACTCTATAAAATTAATTAGTGCCTGATGGCTCGGAAATGTATAACGGGACAGTGTAAAACACTACAATGAGGTCAAGTAATTGATAGAGAAGGAAACCAACTTCTCTCTTTATTTCTTATTACAATTCACACATTGGAAAAACACAAAGAAAGATATGCTATTGATTCTACCTAAATATGTAACTTGTATTAACTTGCTGAAATTTAGTAATTAAAATTAATTTTAAAGCTAACAGCGACTAATGAAATAATGAATATAAATAAATTTATTTAAAGATATAATATACAAAATAATTGTAAAGAATTAAAAAAAAAATCTTTTTCTCAGATTTAAAGCAGGGGGTAGTGTGGGGTTACCCATTGTCCGAGTTGAAAGTTGTTGCAAGGAATGGAGATGTTAGCATGAGAAGGAACTGGTTTATCTTGATGTTCGTGGTTGTATTGAAACACTGATTGTCCATGTGTATTCGCAGAGTTTCTGTTCAGCCTCACTAAAATTACATTGAAGTTGGTAAATTAAATTGGACGTGTTGGTGTTCCTGCCATTGAAGATCTTGCTGGGTGGGTGCATTGCGGCGTTGATTGAGATGAAACTTTGGTTGGTGTACTAGAAGGTTGGGAAGATTAGATGGCCATTTGAAGGAAATTCATGAGGAAGGGCCGAGACTATTTTGCGTCTGAGTGGAGGAGAGGAAATTAGAAAGTTGCTTCAAACTGGAAACGACTGAGGCAGATGTAAATCCTGTATGTTGTGATTTTGTGTATCAACCAAATATTAGTTGACAAATTTGAACAATATTAGATTTTTATGTTTGTCGGGAGACTTCAGCTTCTATGAGCTTCAAACATAAATAATTAAAAGTAAGTTTTGTTGTTGGTATAGTAATAGTTATTACTTGTGTTATTACATTATTTATTCCCGATGTACAATATAATGTTCGATTGTTACTGAAGGATTTTTTTTGCACCGCGTCTTATTGTGTGTTTGGGCTATACGCCCCTGAAGGAATTTGGTGGTAAAAAAAAGTCACCAAAATGTCACAAAAGTTTTGTTCCTCTAACTTAGTAGACACCCTGAGCTATGAATAAATGCTCGGGGGTCTGGGAGTTGTGTTTGTTCTAGATTGAAGTTGGTTTATAAGTTGTGTTGAGTGTTGAGTGTTGTGGTCGAACATAAGGTATTTCACTTAGTTTGTTTGTCCTACGTATCGTTGCAGTTTCATAACTCGGAGGACGCAAAGAAGGCCTTGGAGCAGCTCAACGGGTTTGAGCTGGCCGGTCGCCCCATGAAGGTGGGCCATGTCACAGAGAGAACAGACTCCACACAGGGCCCCTCTATCCTGGACAGTGACGACCTAGACAGGACTGGGATAGACCTCGGAGCCACCGGCCGCCTGCAGCTCATGTTCAAGCTGGCTGAAGGTACAGTCGTCACTTTCCCTACTCCTTACAAGGGATGTGCAAAGTTTTGTAACTTCCAACTTTGCTACCTCACTTTGAAAAAAATATTCAGGTTTGACAGTTACATAACTTTTCCAACAAATATATTCCACCTATATTCGTTTATTGCCGTTCTTAGGGGATGTATATGTTACACACTGATGTTCAAATAAAATAATCTGAAGTAATTGAATTATAATAATTGTGATAATAACTACCAGATTAGGATTGACTATTACAAACAATCGAATAAACAAAGTGATTTTAGTGCATAAAGTTTTATACACATAAAAACAAACCCAAAATAATATTTATTAAAAGCATAAAACAATCAAAAGCGTATAACTTGAATGGGTCGTAAGTCAGTTGCTAAAAAAGCAATTCACAAAAATATCCTAATGTCGATAGCCCTGCCCTAGATTGGATATTTTTATTGACACTAACATAGTAGTGTTGGAATAGCTGGTGTAGCTTGTTGTGATGAGTTAGTAATAATAATAATAATAATATTTAGCACCGCGTCTTACTACCCGTTTGGGTTATACGCATTAAGTACTAATTACTCTAATGGATTAGGAATTGGGAGGGTTGAATTAGAGGAAGTGAACCCGCATTTGCATGAAGAGAGAGAGAGAGAGAGAGAGAGAGAGAGAGAGAGAGAGAGTGGAAAACCATTAAGGAAAAACCACCCCCAGTTCACCCGACCGAGATTCAAACCTCGATCTTCCCGTCCTCAGCGGTCTTAGCTCAACACGACAAGCGCGTCAGACAACTAAGCCACCGAGGCGGGTATGAGTTAGTAAACATTAGGAAAAAATGCTGACAACTTGTACTCATCGTGCTCTGCAACTGGACCTAATTTAGCTATAAAGTGTGTTCTTTGAGAGCTATCAGAGCTGACAGAATAAGATCTACTCAGAGGAAGTCTCATTGCCCGTCTTCGTGCCCAGGGTACCGGGTTCGAGTCTTGTCAGTCGAGCCAGTAAAGTATTCCTCACTAAACCAGTTCTCACACGAGCATATAGGTCAAAGTTCTTATATCTTTTAACATCAAATTTTTTGTATTAACCCTCAGTGCTACTAATACATCCTACACTTCCCTCCGAGCAGCGACACTAACTTCCAATTCTGTTTTGGGAATTTTTCAAATATTCTATTAGAGTTTGTTTCAAATTGAAATAGTGAGCTTGGAACACCTATTAAAACCTGAACGGGTTTTAAGACACTATGATCGAAAAATGGTTATTGTGCCTGGCCAGCTCTTGAAAGAAAAAAGTATCTAAAGACTTGTGCGAGTGCACAGCTGATGTCGACTTGCTTGTGCAGGAACCGGACTGCAGATCCCGCAGGCTGCCGCTTCAGCTCTCAACCTCAATCCTATTGGCTCCCTGCCCGTGCAACAGGCTGCGCCCCCGATAGCCACCCAGTGCTTCATGTTGGCCAACATGTTCGACCCCATCTCGTGAGTATTGGTTGCACTGTTGGAAATTCAATAAGTATGAAGGGAGGAGCAGATAACAGAAAGTGTGTAAGTGAGAGGAGAAGAATGGTGGAGGTATTTTACTAAACTGACCCAGCCCCAAGGTAGAAACATGATGATAATGATGATGATGTATAACCTGAACAGGTAGTAAGAGCTAAACATAAAGGATCCATTCTTACTATAGATGTAGACCTGGAACACTGTTGGGGGGGAAGGAGAACCTCCTCTATCAATCACAGATATAATTAGAGCTCTAAAACTATCTCCTTTAATGGCTTTGAGTCTTCAAATCCTTGTATCTTGAATTTCCTTAACCCTTTGAGTGCCAGCGTCGCTCACATCAATCCCAGGTTTTCTAGCTCTTGGTTCAGTATTAAGTCAACAGATAGGGTAGATTTTATTTCCACTGCATTCTCGTATTCAAGCTACGTTTATCTGTCTTCACACCCAGAGTCTCGATACATTGAACATGAACATTATGTTCTAAGTCTATGAGTTTTATTGATAGCTCAAGCGAGAGTGACCAATTTGTAAATAATGGAACTGAACAGGAACTATCTTCAAGTGAGAGTGAAAGATCAGAACAAGGAGTGGCGGCCGACATTGATAAGACGAGTGATTCCTATGACTTATGAAAATTTTAATGCAGTAAGTTCAAAGACTACAAAGTTATTAAAATTTGAATAAAATCCTCAGTTCAATAAAATATATTCCATTAACGGTAGGAATTGACTTCTGAAAGGCCTTTTCCCTTACCATAAATCTACTATATAGTAGGATATTGGTAGGAAAAAAGACCTTTCAGAGTGTAATTCCTACCGTGAATGGAATATAGTTTGGCACTTTTAGCGCATCTTATTGTCATTTCTCTTGGCACCAAAAGGGTTAAGGATTCAAGGGTCCAGCCCTGCCTTATTTTTATTATTTCAATTGTGATAGTAAAATATAAACCTGTTCAATTTGTCGTCATTAAAAATTGGGTGTTAAGGTGTTTTATATATGAATAAATACTGCAGACACTATCTTGTGGCCTCTGGGGCTGTTTCCCTCAACTAACTATATCTATTAGTAGCACCCCAGTAGACCCAGGCAAACTGTTCGTGTTTGTCCTGGGGGGATTGTGGTTGCTAGAGGAACATTGAAGTGTGTTGTGAACTCTGTTGTGAACTCTCTCGTGGTTCACAACTCCTCACCACTTTGTACAACTTGACACAAAGTAGCTTCCTCACCACTTCGTACAACTTGACACAAAGTAGCTCCTCACCACTTCGTACAACTTGACACAAAGTAGCTCCTCACCGCTTAATTGTTCATTAATTGTTGTGTTGCCTTAGTAAGTTTATTGTTGTTTATATGAAAGTGGGAGAGCTATGAACAATACTAGTAATAACATTCAGTATTCAGCCAGTCTCTGTCATGAACAGACACGCCATTTTCTTTATGAAACGTTCTTATGGCCATGTGTTTTGAGTTTAGGAAACACTAAGTAGATATCGTAGAAAAATAAAATTAATACTAACTAAAGCAAGAATATTTATATACTCATTTTATTTAACTTTCCCTATTTTCTCACAGTACACTATTGAGAACGCCTGTCTCAGACTATAGAGAAAGTGATGGCATTTATTAAGGTTTTGTTTAACTTATTGCTAGAGCTTTGTCAGTATTTGGATCAACCGTTTATACTTTGCAAGACAACAGATATGTATGTATTTTATTTCATAAAGAGCTGGTTAAGGGTCGTCCTTAAATTACATTTAGCCTTTTTTTCATGATTTTTGACCTCCCGTCCTTTTCCCTCACCCCACATTAGGTATCATAAGGTTTTCTTCTCCCCTCCCCTTTCTCAATCCCTACATAATTTAACTTCGGCCCCTTAGGCCATGGCCCCCCAATGTGTCATATTTTTTCCACCCTAGTCTTTTGTCACTATTGATAATCTCTAGACCAAAGGTTCACTTTTTTTGTTTGTGACAAAATAACTATCAAAACCCGGCAGTAATACAGTTATGTTGAGATTTCTTATACTCCAATTTAGTCAGTAGCTCCAAGTCAAATGAGAACAACAGTAATCAATATATATATAAATATGGCAAAATATCACTGTTTTACTTCTCGTCCGGGCTAAATGCTTGTATTTATGATGATATTGTGATAAAGATTGAATTAATCATAGAAAATGTACCCACATTTGTGTGGGAAAAGAGAAGAAAACAATTGAATAAGATCTACCTAAAATACCTTCAGCGGGGATTTGAACCTCCACCTCTCCGTCACTGACAAACCGGTCTATTGCACTAATGCGAGAAAGACGCTTTCTTAGAGCATGTGACCAACTCAGTAAATAGCTATTTTTGAGAACTTGTATGAAATGTCGTTCAGCACATTTTATTACCCATCCAAACTACCTTAAGATTTACACTAATGGGAGGGATAAGGAAGTCACGTGTCATCGTATGCTGGGAGGCATGTGTACAATTTCAACTGACTGTATTTTTCCACAAAACTATGATCCCCCCCC
>CABFOW010005310.1:0-44116 GCA_902141385.1 Timema californicum | reverse complement strand
AAACAACTAGGAATCAGGTTAGGCTAGGTTAGGTTAATTCCTCTTTACGTGGTTTATTTTACGCAAAATTCTTATTTTCCATGTCATTTTGTGTTATATAAAGAATTTCAAAATTTTATAATTTCAAGTACTCTTAACTTTATAAATATGCACAAATTAAAATTGCTCTGTTACAGTTTAAGAAAACTTCAAAAATTAATATTTAGTAAAAAACAATTATTATGTTTTTTAACACTGTCGCCCGGTTTTACCCGCTCCCTGTGCGGTGCCCAGTTGTACTAAATCAGCCCGACACGATGCAAAAAGTTTAAGAAATCGCTAACCTTTGCTCCAAAAGCTAGTATGACTGAACACATTGCTTGCGCAAGGCCTTTAAGTACACATACATTTATTAGCATACTCTAAGCTAGCTTGAGCAACCAAGTTTTTTTTATCATCAACTATCAGAGCCTGGTACACAAGACACAACTTCTTGTACAAAAGTTGACCAAGAAGTTGCAGCCTAAATATGTTGTGCGAACACCGAATATTATACGAGGTTTGCTTTACAAAACTCTTTGTATGCAATATATTAATTGTACCTTGTGAGGAGTCAAACGCGCCCTATATCGGTTATATTAATTGTACGACTTTGAGTTGAAAACTTTGATAACCTTGTCTGCTAATCATAATATTTTTTGAATAAATTACACAGTTAAAACTTGAACACAATCGATGTGACCAAAATATATTGCATAATTTCTTCCACACCTTTTAGTACAAGATATTGTGCCGTGTCTAACTAGCTTTACTAAAGTTTCAGACTTAACGCATCTATGTTTGTTGTTCTTTTAATTGTCGTTTCTGGGTTTTGTGACACTGGATGAAGAGTTGGTTTGTTTTCTTTGCTGGCTCAGGCTCATATCTCTAAATATTATTTAAAGCTGAAAATATAGCCGTTCGGAGAAGAAAACCCACTTTAAACATGAGCCGAAATACTAAAATTTGGCATGAAAGAAGAGGAATTGCTCTAAATAGCCAGAGAAATCTAAAAACAGGAGATTTCATAATGGGGCTCCATCAATTAGGGGCAGAAGGGAGGGGGCATAATAAAAATATATATAGTTGAAAATAAACATTTTCAGGAAAGTAAAGAGATCACTCCAAATATTTATAGAAGTCTGAAAACCATAAAATTTTAGATAGGACTCTAGGAAATTTGGGATGGTGGCTTAGAAATAAAAATAATTATGTATCTTATAAAGTATAAATTTAGCAGGCAAGTAGAAGTACATTTCCAGATAGTCAAATTATTCTTGAAATTTTATCTTTAAGGGAGTAAACGGAATATTGAAATTTTTTAAAACTAACCTGTGTATCTTTTGAAAGAGCGAACATAGACAATTGAATTTTTAAACTAAGGTTTCTTTCTATAATTGAATTAGATGAGTTTTAGTGATTTTCAAATTTATTCCCCAAAATGGGTGAAGAGTGGCAGAAAGACGTGGGACTCACTCACTCATCGCTGTGTATACCCAGACTCTGGGTCTGGAAATTTGACATTTTGATTGACCGAAAGTGGCGGGGTTTACCTTTATTATTATTATCATAATTATATGTTCTGTCTTACTACAGGTCCATTCCTTTTGTCAGTGAACTCTGACTACCAATGATCCCTGTCCTCTGCGTCCTTCTTCAGCTCCCAGAATCTTATTCTTTCTTTCAAGTCTTCTAGTATTTTAAAAATCAAAGACTGGGAAATTTCAAAATGGGGCTCTGGATAATGGAGTGCTTATAATTAGATTATTTTGATGGGGTATAAAATCAGAATCTGTCAGACACACTCCATAGACCATACAACAAAATAAATCTTAAAATTTAACATTACTAAGAGTGAAATGGAGAAAAGAAAGTAGGAGTCAATAAACTAGCAGTCAACAACTACTTCCCTGTGAGGTAGTAAACTGAGGCAGGCAGATAAAAATATCACTCCAAACATATATTAAGGCCTGAAAATTTTTAATTTTTAATTGCGACTTTAGGAAACAGGAGAATGTGTGGTGGTGGGAATTGGAAAAAAGCACATTTAGCTGTGGTAGAAAATGTAAATTTGGCAGGCAGGAAAAAATAACAAATCCAGAAAACCATATTTGCCTTAAAAAAATTTTTTTTTGTATTTAAATCTGTCGGTAATTTAGAGGGATTACTCTAAAAACCAACTACATTTCTAATATTTACTATTCTGAAAAGGGCAAAATAATTTATTGTATGTATGTGTAATGGAGGTTAGTAGCTTAAAATCTTTCCAAAACTAGTACAAAACTTCATTTCGGAATGAAATATCATTCAAATTTCCCAAGTATGTTAAAGAACCACCCCACAATAACAATAAAAACAGGAAAGTTTGGAATTTAAGCGAGATATGGTTAACAGAAAAAACAACCATCTCGACACTGAGGAAAATTTGAATGTTGATTAAGCCTACGAGAAAATAAATAAATAAACAAACTAAAAATATGTAATATTTGTAAGCTGATCTCTTATCATTGTGCTGACAAAACTAAACACCAATTGATATTAACGTCTAACTGACAGTGACATAAAAATAAACAAATTCTAGTGTAATAGCTCGGAGAAACGTGATGCTCTTTTGAAAAGCACAATGCTTATTATTTAATATATTTCTGTAACAATGTCTAGTTGATAATTTATCTTATTTTATGATCGTGCTTAGGTAAAGATTGAGTTGCTAATAGTTTGCATTTGTGTATCCATTTTGTAAACAAGACAATATTTTGTCTCAAGTTATTAATTTATTTTAATTCATTAATTACCATGATGGGTTTGTGAGTGAGGATAGTACCAAGAGGAACTATCAAAGAGTAGGCAGCCGGATGTTAAACGTTTTAATCTGATATAGTCTTTTAGTGTTATTTTGTTTAGTTGATGTTGTGAGATCTTTGATTATTTAAAATAGGATCAGTCTGACCAAAATAACAAGGGATTTCTACATTTACTAGTTCGTTTAAAGGCAAACAGTCGAAAGGCGAAGACTTCAACCTTTGCCTGTATAATTACGTGATGCAATGCGAGCCATTTATTTGAAGTACTAATTTAATCTAACCTGTAATATAGGCATGTTTCATAATGTAGACAAGAGATGGGATATCACTGTGATTCTGAATGTAAGAAATATAACGCTATCAATCAACCAATAACACACTGATAACTGGGTTGCGACGTACCAATATTAACATTCACGTTTTTAAGGTTTTCTAGCAGGTGGAGGTTAGTCTTCAAAAATACGGGATGTTGGTAATATGTTGAACCCCCTCATGGGGGAATACTAACAAAGGAGACAATCCCTTTAGTCTGGTTTTCCAGAGGTGGGGAGGTTAGGATTTGAGTCCCAGCTGGGTCTGGTGAGAATGTATATTTCCTAAAGATTTCTACACTCCCCATCAACATAGAATTGGATTTATTTTTGTTGTAACGCTAATGTTCACATCTATACCCTATTAGTGTAATAAATTGTGAATAGTTCAGATGACAACACAATACAAATGTATTCTGTTTAAGATACCTTATGAAAGCGCTCATGACATATTTCAACATGTTCATGTAAACACCTTCTTTTCCCGAGAAATAAAAGCCAGGCAGTTACTAAAGAGTAACAACATATTTATTGGTTATAAGAGATATAGTTAAAGATCAATAATATAAACACAAGAATATTGATCATAGTGTGTAAGGTCGGAGGGTTGGAAGTTAAACATTATATACCATTACACTCTAAAATTGACATGATTGGCAGAATCCGGAAAACACAATACCTCGTGAATATGAAGGAGGCTAGATCGCTGAAAGTCGGTCACCTTATCATTAACATAACTTTACATGAACAGCAAAATATACTAGAAGGTCAAAGTCAGAGTCAATAATATTAACATAATGTTTCATGCATAACAATAATAGACTAGAGAGTTCAAATTCAGAGACTTTAATATTTATATAATATTTTAAGAATAAGAAAATGGAATAAAACTCTCAATGTCAGAGACTTTAATATATATATATTATTTAAAGAATAACAATAATAGAATCAAAAACTCAAAGTCAGAGACTTTAATATTAATATAATGTTTCACGAATAACAATAATAGACTATGCCTATAAAAGTATGAAGCTTACAGGATAACCCCAAGCCAAGCGATAGGGTATCGAACAAGGACATTACATTACTAAATATATATAGATATAGACTCGATTGTCTTAAAATAAATATATACATACCGAGTTGGCCCGCCTATAATGGCTCTAATTTTCGGTGCGCAATATTTACAAGGGTTCTTATGATAACACTTCAAAATTATGATAAAGCAGCTCGACTCTCGAGCTGATACCTCGTTCTCGGACATAATAAGGTGTTGTGGTATAAAGTCAATGCCAAGAGAATATCTTTCAACTAATACAAGGCTCACACGCATTTTAAAGTATACACAGCTGCGTCGAATATAAGTGCCCCGCTTATCCATGAATTCCCACCAAATAAATTCATAAATAAATCACACAAATTAGTGGTGATCAGCATCCCTCTGGAATTCTTAAGCAGTGGCGGCTCGTAGCTAAAATTAGTGGGGGTGCTGTTCCATAATATTTTTAGCCTCTGTTTGTGTAAAAGGAAAAAAAAAATGTATACAAATAAAATTTATTCAAGAAGTTGATAAAATCTTAACATAAAAAACATTTTTATTTACCATAACTTAAATTGTTACAGTCCAAGCTTGATCTATACATTTAAAAATAAAATCCATTCTTTTTGTTTTAATCTGCGCAAAAGGTTCAATAATTTTTCTCCTTGATCTCTGGATGACAATTGAGGAAATTATTTTTCATTGAAAGTACTGCAAGCGCATTTAGACTTTCTGTTAAATAAAAGAACAGAATAAAATCAAATAGAATATCTGGAAGCAGAATTAATATCTAATACTACACTCTTCTGCACATTATCACATTAAAGATTTTAGTCCACGGTTTTTAAGCATAGCACACGCTGAGTAAAAAAAAATCCTTCCACTATATCGCCAGAGCCGGCACTGCGAGAGCAACAGTTTTCTTTTACCTGGCATTCCAACCTTCTTCCCAACCCCCTACTATGTGCGCAGGCGCACAACAGTCAAACACCACGTCGCTGACACTGTGAAGCGCACATTTCCATCAAAAGATTTTTCTATCTTTTTCATAAACTTGGGAATGGCTACTGAAGTACTGACACTAAGCTTAAGGAATATATATTGTACTACAAAAATAAATAAAGAATTAAAGGAAAAAGGAGTCATTATATTAAAAGTTGTCAATAATATCAAGTGGAAATAGGGCGTGCTGCATTTCCACAATGCCTATACATGAGCCGCCACTGTTCTTAAGGCTAACAAGGCAATCAATGTTACATTAATAATGTCAACAATTAGCATATGCTACTATCACGAAAAATAGAGACAAAATGCGCACTCAAAGTTAAGGTCTCCAAAATAAGTTCCCCAAGTAAGTTAAAAATAATGACGAGGATACAACATAACCCCGTATATACCAAAAAGCAACCCATCCCAAATTTGACAATTATAAATATAAAGTCCAAATCAGTATTTTGAATGAAATCCCACAATATAAACCGAAAAAGAATTTTGATAAACACAATTATGTCACAGCCTAAGCTTACGCCCTAACCACAGTTTGCTTATGGTGCAATTAGTTATAATATTAATATAACATCCTCATATATAGTGAAAACTGACAGCCATGTTCACAGAGAGTGGGGAAGATAGGAGAGAGAAAGGAGGGGATGAGCGAGGACTCTTCCGGTCATCTATAGAACTAGAAACTTTGAGAATGGCCCTGGTGGAGGAAGCAGCAACTAATACACACTGAACCGCCTTCAGTTATTTTTTATCGGGCGGGGTTTAATTCTAGAGCTGGCTATATCATGACGGCTCCATTTAGTCTTTGGAAATGTGCGGTGACGAGAGGTGTTCAGGGCTCATGATGCCAAAGTTTGAGTCCAACGGGGCAGAGGGTAAGTGTTGCCACATTTGTTTGTAGTCATTATATGTAACTCGTTACATCATTTCTCCTTAAAAAGGAGAAGGAGATGCATCTCCATCTTAGTGGAATCGACAGGGAGGTGCCATCCTTGCCATTGGTAGGAGGAGATACATTTCTCGCCCAAAGGTTTGTTGATAATAACTTCCATCGGTAGGTCACCGGACTTTCCTACAGCAATACCGGCAGTCGCTCGCCGACCCTCGTACATCTCTTGCAGTAGTGAGTCGGCCCTGGCACTTGAAACTCCTACCATCTCTTTGTTACCGGTTCCTTAGAGGTCTGTCCCCATCACTCCAGACAACGAGGTTCATCTGCCTAGTCGGTAGCTGACTTCCTTTCTTAAGCCATGGGGCGGTCCAGTACTCGGTATCCGAAGACAGGAAATAATGAGGTGGGGGGACCAACAGGAGGAGGAGGACCTCTCTGAGAATAAAATAAGAACATATAAACCTTATCCTGCAATATAGAGTTCATAAATTGCTTCGCAAGACATGATACTAGAGGAGTCCAATCAGGTTCAGCCAACCTCGCTGGGACCTTGGCAACTATGATACACAGTTCTAGGAGATTGCCATTCCATAAAAAAGTCGAAGCTAACTTTCTCTGCGATTTCTGCAGATTCTTAAAGGCTAGCTCACACTTATCAACAAAAGGGTGGTCACTAGCCTCTGACAGAAGTGGGTATACATCCCAAGTGTCAATAAGGGGATGTTTCAAATCCCTATTCAGGAAGATCGAAGCTGGGGAGGGCTTCGACAGACTCATGGAATGCATAATTGAACGCAACGTTCAAGAAATACAGGTGTTTACCCCAATGGGAGTGATCATGGTGGTGGGTGAAGGTAAGTGCAACGTTCTGATCACGGTTGAAAGTGTCCACGTGGTTCGGGGAAGGATTGTAAGGACTGGTAGTCACGTGCCTGATACCCCAAGAATAGCACATGTCTCCAAATCTACTAGATCTATAACACGACCCATTATCACTTACAATAACACTAGGGGTCCCTATCAGAGCCCAAACCTACATAGTCAGGTCGTTCACCGTCATTGAACGTTTCATTTTCCTCAGAAGGATCAATATCATGAATTTAAAAAAGGCATCCATGGAAATTAAGTTAGAGATGTTACCCACGGAAGTGCTAGTTAGAGGCCCGACGTAGTCAACAAAAACCTTTTCCCAGGGACGCTTAGCATTATCGTCAGAATAGGGTCCGATCTTAGAGTTCTGGGAAGGTTTGGCCTTTTGACACGGCTCGCACCTACGCACCCAATCCCTAACGTTCCTAGAGAAATTGGGCCAGAAGAACTCTTTAGAGACTTTACACTCAATTTTTAGTATACCACAGCACCCACGTAACACATAGTCGTGAAAATATTTGAAGACCATGTATCTAAGCTTTTCTGGAATGAAATACCTGGTTCACCACCTTACATTAACTACCAAGAGACCTTTACGGATGAAGTAGTTCCCTGCGACCTATCCAGCTTTGATCCTCTTGACTACCCGCCTACAAAAATCGACCTCATACTGGTGAGTACCAATCGAGATAAAGTATTAGGGGATGGTATGAATGGCACACAGTGGATCGGCTTCGGGGTGCTGCCCAACAGGATCAAGATCCTCAGAAATACGAGATTACGCGTCCGCTACGACATTCGTTTTCCCAGCGATATGATGGGTAGTGAAATTATTCCTGGAGAGCCTCCAAATCCAGCACCCTATCTTACCTAATTGTTTGAAGAGGTTACACATCCAGGTCAGCGCCATATTATTGGTGAACAGGTCAAATTCCTTAGTTCAAGGTAGTCAGAGAACTTCTCGACAGTGAATACACACCCGAGGCATTCCTTTTCATAAATACTGTGTTTCTTCTCTGCCGCATTTAAGGTTCTACTATCAATTGCTACCGGCCTACTACCCTCAGAGGTTTGTTGAGAGAGAACAGCGCCGAGCGTGACCGAAGAAGAGTCAACATATAGTTGGAGTGGAAGAGAGAAATCAGGCATGCGAACACAGAATGAGAAACAAGATGGCGCTTGAAAGTGTGAAAGGCGACGTTTTGCTTCTATCCCCATACAAATGTCACACCATTTTTCTTAATATAGATCAGGTTTCAGGCGATTTCAGAGACCATGAGGACGTAAATGGCGTAATACGTACACATACCCAAAAACCGCAACACACTCTTAAAGTTCTTTGGGGCCGGAAAGTCTATAATGGTTTTAACACGCTCAGGGTCAACGAAATGATTCCCTTCCGGGATAATGTACCCTAGGTTAGGGACCGATTTCTTTGCCCAAGCGACCTTTTCCGGATTGAGAGTAAGACCCGTCGCGCGCAGGCGACTCAACATTTTCTTCATGACGCAAATGATCGTCAAGGTTGTTGCTATTGATACAAATATTGTCAAGATAATTAAAGAATAAATACTAAATAGTTTCTAGTTTTATGTTTAGGTGATATTAGGTTTAGACCTAGGTGTTTTCTTATAAAATGTCTATTAAATCTATCTGATACTGATAATTAATACTAGTGGTTATACTGAAAATAAGAGCTTGTACAAACAATTCAAAATAATTATGTAAAGCCTTAAATGTCTGTTTGTTGCTTTTTTCTTCCCATCAATCAATATGTTTGATACTCTTTGATACACCAAACACTACAAATTGATTATATTTTCCATAATATGAACAATACCTTTCACGATTCTATTTTAAATATAGAACACACTTATTTTGAAAATTATTATTTAAACATAACTATTTACTTTAACGTGGTGGTCATATATATCTAAAAATGGTATTTTACCAGTTTTGAAATTGGCTGGACACGTTTCAAATTAATGGCAAACGTATTAAGAGCTATTACGACCTCACCATTTATCATCGATACAAATAACATGATTCTGTTTCAATACATATTAATATTTAATAACAAGTACAGTCTAACCTACTAACAGTTCGACCCGATCCTCGCACAGTTAAGCCTCATCAAAACTATGTCCAGTTATTGATAGTTCCTCGTTGTACAAACGTGAGTTATGTCACTCATAAAACAATCATTTTAACTAATAAACTGAAATAAATTAAATATTGGAAGCAATATATTACCTTGTTCACAAACTGTATGCACAAACACAGCATATTAATTAACTATGGAATATTTGCTTTAAACACGACCATAAATAAAGATAAATGAACTAATATACAATGTTGCAAAAATATTTTAGATAAAAGAGAATATCAGTTTACTAAAGAGAATAAATAAGTAATATCCACTGTTACAGAAATATATTGAATAATAATTATCATTGTTCTACAAAGAGAATCACGTTTCACCGAGCTATGTCACCAGAAATGGTTTAATATAATAATTATGTCATTGCTAGGTAGGTGTTAATTTATATTTTTATTTTATATTAGTTATCACAGAGAAGTTGTATCCTTTGATTATATGTAGTTTTTGAATTATTTTATTTTTAGATTTTTCTAGTTTGTCTGAAAAAAGATTCAAATTTTCTATCATATCGCAGCTTGTTTTTTATATTATACATTTCAAACCCCAATTTTAAATCTAAACTGTTTATCTTTTATGTTTAATGTAGGGTGGTCCTTTTACAAATTTGGTAGTTTACAATTTTCTTCCATTAAAAAAATAAGATTTTATAATTATTTTGGAAATATTTTAAGCTATTAATCCCACACCTTTATTCGGGTCCCTTTAAAAATATTAAACATAACTAAGTAATTGGTTATTGGAGAGATTCCAATACATTCCTGGCAAAATTCATTTTTATCCTCAACGAAAATATTTTTTCCTCTTTACTTTACAGCCCCAACACTCCGATATTCTCTATTCTCTACATTTAGAATCATTAGTTTTTTCTGGTTATTTGGAGATGTCTTTGCACCTTCTTACCGAAACTCAGTTTTCTAGTACACGTAAAATTAGTTGTTTGTACCAAATTTAGAAATTGTAATGTACCTCCCTCAATAAAACAACTCTTACACATACATTTCGAGTTTTAAAATGAATACAGTAATCTGCAGCTGTTATTCTACTGACCTGCCAAATTTATATTTTCTACCGCCCATAAAAGTTTTTCCATCTCCCTCTTTACTCTTACACATAC
The DNA here is from genome assembly GCA_902141385.1 of Timema californicum. Classification (NCBI taxonomy): domain Eukaryota; kingdom Metazoa; phylum Arthropoda; class Insecta; order Phasmatodea; family Timematidae; genus Timema; species Timema californicum. Next base: position 33,902 of record CABFOW010005310.1, on the reverse strand, counting down.
ATTTCGAGTTTTAAAATGAATACAGTAATATGCAGCTGTTATTCTACTGACCTGCCAAATTTATATTTTCTACCGCCCATAAAAGTTTTTCCATCTCCCTCTTTCCTCTTTCCCAAAGCCTCAGTTAAAATTTAACGTTATCAGTACTTAAAATTAGATAAGAATATTTTTTTACCTGCTGGCTCCATTTCAGTTTTCCCCCATTCTTCGCATTCTCTTTTCTAAATTTCTCAATCTTATATTTTTCTGGTCATATGGACGAATCCCAGTACCTGCCCACCAATCTAAATGTCAAGTTTCCAGGGACTTTTTGGAGAAATGTGGTGATGGTTGAGTCAATGAATTCCTTACTGCCCTTCCTCGCCTTCTTAGAGTAAGAAAATTGAAAATATCCCAGAAAGTCTCACACAATTCTAGAGCTAAGCCATCATTTCAGCTTTGAACGGTCTATTTCTTCTGGTTCAAAATACAGATTGAAGAGATTTATTTGGCTATCTGGTGTTGTACTTATACAAGCTTGCCAAATTTAGATTTTCTAATACATTTAGTAGCTATTTTTCTCTTTGAACTGCCTCTTCCCTCGTATTTTCTGGAATCCCATCTACAAATAATATAAGGTATCAAGACTTTTATAACTACTTGGAAATGGTCTCTATACCTTCTTTCCAAATATTAAGTGTTTAGTTTTTTAAAATTAAAAACACCGCCTCTTCCCCCCTCCTCATGCGTCAATTTCCTGTTGTTGTTTTTTCAAATTTCATGTTTTTTGATTTTTCTGGTTGTATAGTTTCCGTTCCTTTATTTACTACCAAATTTAAATTTTCCAGCTCATCTGAAAGTAGTTTTTATTTTCCTGTTCGTTCTACGATCAGCTTCATACTGTACTAGATCTACTAGCAGTTTGACTCGTTCTTCACAAGGTAAGCCGCATCAAAACTATATCAAATTGAAACGTTCTATATCTAAAGCTACATATTGAAAAATACTGAACTAACTGTGAAAATCCCGAGCCAAATATGGCAATCAATTAATTAAAATATATTAATTATTTGATAATAATCCTAATTAGACCTCAAACTGAGTGCACAAACGAAATCAAGATTTGATTAAGTAAGATCATTAGTTATATTAAACTAAGTATTAGATATTGTTACAGACAAATGGTGTAAATTGATTCACGTAAAAGACTTCTATGACATGTAGGGGGTCCAAATTAGACAACCTTTTAATAATGAACTCCTGTCCGGAAACGCATCGTTTGCGCCTTAAGTACTTTAACTGTTAATATATTGAAATAATTATAATAATATTTTATTGGCTTACATTACATAAAACAATGATTAGCAGTGCCAAATCAAATTGCTATAATAATTGCTAAAAATAACCTCCACCAACTGCGATACAAACATTGCACTTGAGGAACATGTTCTTGTCCACTCTTTTAAAAATATCAGGTATCATTTGTATTTCTAGCCCTGCCACGAGAATACGTGCTAGCATATCTTCCTCTGTTTCGATAGGGGTTTCTTAGACCAGGCTTTTCATGTGGCCCCACAGGATAAAATATAGCGGAGTTAAGTCCGGGAAGCGTGGGTGCTATTCTACTGGTCTCCCTCGACCAAACCATCTGTCCCTAAATATTCGGCTGCTGTAGTCTCGAACGGCGAGTGAAAATTGTGGTGGCGCACCGTTTTGATACAGCCACATCTGTTACTGAATTCTTATGAATGTTGTCTTCCAAAAATTCTGGCAACTCTTCTTGCATGAATATCAAATAAATGGGGCCAGTGAGACGGGGTACGATAGTACACGTTGATTCTGAACTGCTGTGGGAAACTAGTGGAGCGAGTGCTGTGAGGCTTTTCTTCGTCCCTAACATGTCTGTTTCTGGAGTTGAAAGTGCCATCTCTGGTAATGTATGCTTTATCGGTAAATAGAACAAGCCATGAAAATTCAACGTTCAACAGGCAACGTTGTACAAATCAACGATAAAAGTAAGCTCGTAACAGAATATAGGCTGGACTCGTTTCTTGAATTGTTTGCTGATGGTATGGGAGGATTTGTTCATACAGAACCTTCCAGACGCTCATATGACTAACACCCATGTCACGTCCAATAATGTGGCTTCCAATAGATGGGCTATGTTCAACCCTATGGAGCACTTCTTCAAATCCTGTAATAAGGTGGTTCCTCCGAGAACCTCAGCTCACCCTGTTGATTGTAAAGATTCCTGTTTTCCGCAATCATAGAAAAACTCTGACAAACACGTAATGAGATGGAGCTGGACGATATGGAAAAACGCATGCATGAAGCCGGTGAGAAGTCCTGCCATTACAACGACCCTCGCCGTACATTAACACCATATTATCGTAATCGATAAAAATAAACCCAGCCATGATCTACTGCGACTGAACGATAAGAGAGATTAGTTTTTTTTAGCAAAACATTATACTTTTTGGTGGTTGTTACATTGGGTGAGTCATCTCAAGTAATCATGACGTGGCAAATGCAAACTTGCTTTCATTTGATTTTGTTTAAACAGTGATAGTCCAATAAAACACAAACGGTGCGTTCCCGGACACGATTTCTTGATTAAAAGTTGGTATAATTTGAAACCCCTACTTACCCTTGAAGTTTGTAACATGTATTCAATCACACCCTGTATATGTATATACACAAATATACATATATAGATTTTTAATTGTGATATATATATTTAATAACGTTACATGACTTTTTTATTGATTTTTTTCATATTTATTCTAATTGTTGTCTAATATTTTATTAAATTATTAGTATCTCCTATAATGTCAGTTAATTTTTCTATTTAATCTCAGTATTTAATTCTGAATCCACCAACTTGGTTTCTATGATAACAAAATACAGAACTAAGTTGGATTTTTTTTTATAGATCCACCCCCATTCCCCATATTCAAATAATTTAAATCTTGGTTTATTTTGGAATTTTAGAACAATTTTAGAATTTTAAAAAGGCATCAAAATCATTTCACACTTTACGTACCTTGTATTATTATTATTATTATATTTTTTAATTGTTACATTTTAATGTCGAGTTATTTAACAGTTTGATTTAAGTGGATGTATAAAGAAAGGTTGTTAAATTTTAGCTTCATAAATATATATAACTACAAAAAATCCATGATGTTAGCCTTCAAGCGAGCTATACTGAGCCAATGGCCGCTGACTTTAGCGGTGATAGTGCCAAACATTGTTGCTAAAGGGAGTCCTCCAGCCGTTAATCTCAGTTTTGTAAGCCGGAGCTACTACTTCTTTATTTCAGTAGCTTCTCATGTGTCCTCACGAGGCTGAGTTTGACCCCTTTCCAGACCCACTGTTTCACTGATATACTTAGTAGCACCGGTGAACGATCCCGGGATCTATGGAGTAAGTCTGACCACTAGATCTCAAAAGCAGTCAAATTATTATATTTAAAATTATTCTTAAGCGTCTTTTAGATACCAAGACTACCTACCACAGTACTTCCAAACAATCTAATTATTTGATACACGTGGAATTCTATTTGATGAGTATGAATTAAGAGGTAACATCTAGACCAAAGCATCTAGCAAATAAATTAGTGAGAGCTAACAGACAACAAAGCCCATAAAGACTCAATTTAATACACAAAACAAACTGATGATAGTTTGCAATAATTTGTGTGTTCATTTCCAAAAATGCAAGAATTATCGAGTGTCCCTGAAGAGACCCGAGTATTTGCAGAACCAAGCAAGCCGTGCTCCATACAATGTAACGATTTATCCATTCTTGTAATCACAGAACTAGGCTAAGATCGCTCCACCGACCACCAGCCATTTGTCTAGCTGTCACTGTCAGGATATGGATGATTCGATTTCCAAAATAACAGTGCAAATAAATTGAACTTATTTCCTTTCAAAGTTACCTCTTTACTCTAAGAATATCCCCCTTTTCCATCCTCATTTCCTGCGTACCTTTAATCTGGACAAGCTTATCTGCTGAACAAGGATGGAGAGAGTGGTTATAAGGATATATAAATAAGAATCTATCCAGCTTCTATGTCAGCCCATATTCTTGTTTCAATATTGATATCGATTTTTACACCAAAACTGACCCGAACTACATAATACAGAGAATTATTATTTAGTCATGATACATCCACGTGCCAATAGGCGTCCCTTACAACACTTATTTGACTCTTCCATTAGCATCGGTCCGTAGTATGCATGGTAGGTCACTTTATAGTCAAGCCATTCACCGTGCCGAACAATTTACAGTTATAAACGATTAAGAAAATATGTGAAAGTTGTGAAACTATTTAGTTGCATATTTTTAAAATACAAATTATTATCAAATTTCTTGAGTTGCGTTCATTTTATTTCCTGAGTCTTGACACACAGATCTCCCAACAATTTAATCCCTGACATTCATCAATTAGTAACCCTAAAGTCATAATAGAACGACAAATGAACAATCAAAATTTGTTTTGGGAGGGCAAGTTTGGGATGACTTAATGGACGTAGCCGTGAATCGTAAATGGTAATCATCCTTCAGGTGGTGTTCACGAGTGAAGGATTTTTGTAGTGTCACAGAACAACATGGTCCCATGTTTATCAACGAACACGGGTTTAAATGAGAGTTTTCACACGTGATGGCATGGCGAGAATGTCGCAAAGGGTCATCATAGTAGCAATCCCACCTGCCGAATTTCATTTTGCTACCACACTGGGAAGAAATTTCTTGGTTTTAGTTTTTGAAATGTTGATACCCTCACCCTATTCAATCATCAATTTACTCTTAGAAATTTCAAATTTAAGATTTATTTGGTTATCTGGCTATCTCTATAACTATATGCCAAATTTTAATTTTATACCTAATCTGAAAAATTGGTTTTCTAGCTATGGGCCCCCATTCATCGCATTCTCTTTTCTAAATTTCTCAATCTTATATTTTTCTGGTTATGTGGACGAATCCCAGTACCTGCCCGCCAATCTAAATGCCAAGTTTCCAGGGCCTGTTTGGAGAAATGTGGTGATGGTTGAGTCAATGAGTTCCTTACTGCCTTTCCTCGCCCTCTTTGAAAATTGAAAACACCCCAGAAAGTCTCACACAATTCTAGAGGTAGTCCTTTATTCCAGATTTGAACGGTCTATTTCTTCTGGTTCAAAATATACATTGAAGAGTTTTGAAAACTTTCAATTTCCAAGTCTTAAGATTTATTTGGCTATCTGGTGTTGTACTTATCCAAGCCTGCCAAATTTAGATTTGATAATACTTTTAGTAAATATTTTTCTCTTTAACCTGCCTCCTCCCTCGTATTTTTTGGAATCCCATTTACAAAATAATATAAGGTGTCAAGACTTTTATGACTACTTGGAATTGGTCTCTATACCTTCTTGCCAAATATTAATTGTTTAGTTTTTTTAATTAAAGCACACCGCCCCTACACCCCTACTCATGCGTCAAGTTCCTGTTGTTGTTTTTTCAAATTTCATGTTTTTAGATTTTTCTGGTTATATAGGGCATTTCCATTAATTTACTACCAAATTTAATTAATTTTGCTGTTATTATGGGTGGAGTTGTTCGTACAGAACCTTCCAGACGCTCATATGACTAACACTCATGTCGCGTCCAATAATGTGGCTTCCAATGACCAGACATGATCTACTGTGACTGAACGTTAAGCGAGTATAGGTGTTTTTTTAGCAAAACATTAGACTTGTTGGGGGTTGTTACATTGGGTGAGTAATCTCAAGTAATCATGACGTGGCAAATGCAAACTCGCTTTCATTTTATTTTGTTTAAACAGTGATAGTCCAATAATACACAAACAGTGCGTTCCCGGACACGATTTCTTGATTAAAATTTGGTATAATTTGGACACCCTAAGTACCTTTGAAGTTTGTAACATGTATTCAATTACACCCTGTATATGTATATACACAAATATACATATATAGATATATATTTTTAATTGTGATATATATATATATATATATATATATATAACGTTACATGATTTTTTTATTGATTTTTCTTTATATTTATTTTAATTATTGTCTAATATTTTATTAAATTATTAGTATCTCCTATAAGGTCAGTTAATTTTGCTATTTAATCTCAGTATTTAATTCTGAATCCACCAACTTGGTTTCTATGATAACAAAATACACAACTGAGAGGGATTTTTTTTATTGATCCACCCCCACGGTAATCATCCTTTAGGTGGTGTTCACAAGGGAAGGATTTTTGCAGTCCTAATGGAACAACATGGTGCCATGTCTATCAACGAACACTGGGTTTAAATGAGAGTTTTCACACGTGATGGCATGGCGAGAATGTCGCAAAGGGTCATCATAGTAGCAACGGCATATCTTGCTCTAAGTACGGCCACAGCGGCACTCCAAAATGGTCGATATACATGTTGTCTAATGCAGTTCATCTACGTCATGGTACTTAACCTTCGGTCTACACGGTGATCTAGATTCAGCCCTACGCTGTTAGTTGTATTGAGTCGACAACATAACTATTGAAATCGATGTTAAGGCAATAGTTTGGGACAGAAACTTAGAAGCGTAATTCGCACTGAGTCATCATCAGCTTGGAGGGTAAGTTTGTGCTTTAATCAACCCAGAATTTGAGACTTTGGACGATAATAATACACAAACAACAGTTTCATTTACTTCATGTTAGCACACTGGAGCAGAACGAGGAAATACAGTGGGCAAATTAGAGGTAACTTAACAAGGCCAAGCGTGCCGTTACTAAAACGGTGAGTGCTATTTGTATCACGATGAGTGTCATCTTCATTATCTTCATTAATGGTGCACGCGCTCCACGATGATGTGAGACGCTGTTATAGGCGGATCCACAAAATAAAGGGTAGCTTGTTTCAGTGCGTGTCTTTATTAACTTAGAGGTAATCTGGTAGGATTAACATTTTGAGGACTGAACATTTTGGGTTTACTCATACCACCAATAGTAGGTTATACAAAAATCTGAGGTTAAAGTTTTGCTTTATGGCTTGAACAACCTAATTGCAACTTCTGAATTTCTCAATGTTATTAGCACTAATTACTATGATATTTAATTGCTATCTCGTATAAAGGAGTCAATTCCACATCGTATATTTTCAGCAAGCGTTAGATAGTTCTAAAGGGAGTGTAAAAATCTAATACATTTTTTTTCCCGGTCGTTGGATAGAAAAGAATGTTGGAAATGTGCGAGTAGTTCTGACTGAGACAGCTGAGTGGAAAGGGCCATGAGGGCGAGTAACATGGTCACGGAGTTAAAGTAGANAAGGTGTTAAAGTAGATAAGGCCTACACCACCAAACGTTTAGGCAAGAAGTATTTGGTCAGTAACGGGGAGTGTAGGAAGCCAGCGCTGACAAAGAGAACGTATTAAGACCTCAGTCACAGGATCATATTCTATGTTAGACGAACGGAGTTGGGGTTTAGATGAGCGGAAAAAAGTTAATTTAATAATAATAATAATATATATATATCAGAATCATTCGAAATCTACTATTTTATTTCTTCAGTCTCTATCCGTAAATGGCACTATCATCGCTAAAGTGGTGTCCACTCGGTTAGTATAGCTTGCATGCGAGCTCGTGTTATAGAAAGGACATTGTTAATAATTAGTTTCTTTAGTTTTTTATGTTGTTCTATAAGTTTATATAAATTATAAAAATAAATTAGTAAAAAATATGTAATAATAATATATTATGATAAAAGTCAATGTGAGAATAAACTTAAAGCTTAGGTAGTAATTTATAATATATATGTGAATAATATGCACATTTGTAAGTTTAGAAAGATTTTTTTTGTGGTGGGGGGGCTTTATGTTAAAACATATCTATGTTTTAATCCTGCATCCACTTACCATTTCCAGGTGTCATTTTAAAAATTTAAAAATACAAACAAGAATAATGTATTATTCTTACTCTCCAGATTCATCATGCCTGAAGGGAACAATACAGAAATATCAGATGAAGATGTGGTCATCTCTGGAATAGCAGGTAGTTTCTCCGAGGCAATTAACACAGACGAACTGAAAGAAAAACTTTTTGACAATGCTGAATTCATCAAGATTTGTGAACATTCTAATTGGGGCAAAGGTGAGACTTATATATACTATTGCATTCTCACTTGACTACCGAGTTCGATTAACACAAATATTTAACTTCAAGGAACTAGTTGAATGATGATATCAAATTAAAATAAACTGTGCTTAAAGTTCAACTGTATTAAAAGTTGTTATTTATTTATAGGTGATAATGAAACAATTTATAAATAGTTACTAACTTATTTAATTGTAATACCTTTTTGCCCATTACATCTGGCCACACACCAAATATAACATATGACTCACGACAATACGGTTTAAATGTTTCATTTAAATTTTTAATACGAAATAATCTCAGGTATAAAGTACACAATTGATAAGCAGGCTAATCAAGCGAATCACTTCCCCGATTATTTTTAAAGTACTCGTTAAAATATACTCGTTTCATTTTACTCGAGGTTTTATCCTCACAGTCACAAATAACGAAAATAATTAAAGAACGCTTCAAAATATAAATAGTAAAAACATAACTTAATATTTAATATTTGTTGTTGATTCACTGGTGTGTATATAGATAATAACAAATGGTTTTCAAAATAATTTAAATAAAAATATGGCTGAATGTTCACATGCTATTCGAGGTCAGGCTGACGCGTAGTTCAAAACTTATTTCATGTTTAGTTACGAGATATAAATGAAAGGAGCATCGCCTTTTGTCGCAATATGCCTCGCGACAATGTCGCAAACAATGTGTGGCGCTTCATATGATGTTGTGGAAGTCGAGACTTCTACAGCACGTTGTGAAACGCTGCGACAAAATGTATCGTCTTGAAACAAAAAGTTGCATTTGGTGTGTGACCAGCCTAAATAATCACATAATTTAGATGGAATAAAATTTTTCAACTAAGATAGTATATATAAAATAGTGATATCAAAACCAAAGGATGCTGAGAGATAAGCCACCAGTTTAATATGTCAAATTTGATCATTATTATGAAACCTATACTTATGAAGTAATACGAGGGTCAATCATTGCTGCAGGGGTATTCCCCAAATGATGTAAGATATAAATCAACCTATATCAAATCCTAATTACCTTCACTCCACATAATTCAGTCCTCTTTAACCTGCAACATTCTTCTCCTATACTCATTTTCCATCTAAAACCAGAATTTTCCCCAGATTTCAGCCCCCTTTTACCTAATATGTCACAAGTCGTCATTAGTTCGTCAGAGTACAACTTATCTATTTCTATCTTCTGAGAAGATAGGCATGTGCGAACATCTTAAAGCAAATTATTAATCTCTATTAGACTTGAGGCATTCACAGAAAAATTTGAATACTTTAAAGAAAAAGTAAAAACCTGCAGACATCATTTGGAAATCCTTCAATATTTTGATTAAACTGTTTATATATTAGCGTAGATTATCGTCCTTCATCACTCATAGTGTTTCAGTTGACTTCAAAATTAAAATATTTCAGAGAAACCCCAGAGGCTGAGATCTTCAGATTGTTTTTGGTAAAATAACATTCCTCGTCCAATTCAAAACATTAATTGAAATGCAAAACACCACTCCCCTAAAAATAAAATAAGAAATAAAATGGAGAACCTAGAACCTTTTGCAAACGAGCTCAACACCAAAACCAATCCGTAGTCTCAATACAAATGACAATGCAATTTAACTTATTTTAACCTCATCAACTTTGCACCAAACGTCTTGACCCACAATTTTAAAATCTCTCTCCACACCCGAACCCATCCATTTCTGCCTCATTGAATAATAAGTTAAGGTTTATTATTCTCATTCCAGGCTAATTCTGGTGCATTCCACCCAAATATGACACCTCAACATAAAACTCAAGAGCAATTTAACACAACAATCAAACATACAATAGTGAATTCCCATCTCCCATCAACCCTTCCATCACCAGCATTTTCTCTTTCACCCTCTGACCCCAATACACTTAGGATCCAAAGAGTTAAATTATCATTTCAGATTCTTCTTCACTCAAAATCCTCACATTGCTTGACCTCATCATATTAGTTGTCCGGATTAGATTTTTTAATAAATCAGGGGGCTTCTGCCCCCATATCATAACTTCTCAACACAGTATCATACAAATATTATTTATTTGGTAAAATATTTTTTGTTAGGCACCTCTTCGATAGAAAAGTGTTTGTCATCAAAATTCAACTTTTTGGGCCTTATGCCCCCGGGCACAACTACCATGCTAAAATTTGACGCAATTGTTATTTATTCCCTGAAATACTCGTATGTCTTGATCATCATAATATTATATTTCCAGATTATATTTTTAAATAAATAAGATGGTTCCTGCACCCCTGTCATAACTTATCACCAAAAAGTTATAAAATGAAATATCTTCAGTAAAATGTGTTTGGTTAATCACCCTTTCGATATAACTGTTTGATGATAAAACTCAAATTTGCGGGGCTTATGGCTCCTCGGGAAAAAAAACCCTATCCCAAAATTGGTACAGAAGTTATTTCCTCTAGAAATTAATTTAGTTTCTACCGCACCCATACGTCAGCACCTGCTCGAGATATATCATGGTCTATTCATGGTCCTTTCTATAGTTGGACTAGCCGTTTAGGAGGGGTTTTCAAATTTCATCCAATAAGGATCGCTGAGGGGTGAAACGAGGGCTTAAAGCACTCAAATTCACTGTATGTATCTTTTGAACTATCGGACATATTGACATTTTACAATTTGGCTAGACATTTATGAGGGATATTAAAATTTAATCCCCTAAGAGGATGAAGAGGGTCCAGAAGTGGTGGTAAAATTCATTTCTTCCGATATCAATGAAATTTGATATATGATATATTTTTTTGGGCCCCAGACATCCGTTAAGAAGAGGTTTCGTGAAATTCGATCCCCAAGAAGGTTAGATGGGGATGGAGCATTTTTAGAACTATTGTCGTTTCTTCAGAACTACTTGAGCTGGAAATATGGAACTGGGCAGGAAGTTTTTAAGTAATGAGTCAGAATTTGGAATTTTCTAAATTAAATCCCTAAGGATACCAAGTGTTTAGGAAGTAAGTTTTTGGACCTTAAAGACGTGAAAAGGAGGGTGGGTTGAACGGAGATTGAAATATTTATAAAAGAATAACCGTATATTCTAATCCACTTGAGCTGGAAATATGGAACTAGGCATGAAGTTTTTAAGTAATGGGTAAGAATTTGTGATTTTTCTATTTACCCTACCCTCCTTTTAAAGTTGAAATGTGGACGGGCTGATTTTAAAGAGGTTTCCTGTATTGTACAACTTCATTGTTGTGAACTAAAAATATTGTTCTCATTCATGCCATTGTTCTGGCATTCGAATGATAAAGTGCTTTGAGTATTCACGTTATCTTAGGCAAATAATATATGCTATAGGAAAGAAAACAAAGAACCACCCCTTGCAATTTCCTTGGTTTGTCATTACGTGTTAACGATGGATTAACTGATACAAATAACTGCTATTTCCATGTTTTGTGAACATGGATTCCCAATATTTTAAAATTATTACTCGCTTTGATGGTGGCATGATCTAACTTTCAGGTGCCATTCTTGAAATAGACTGGCTCTCGACATTATCCCAATGTGAATTACATAACAACGAAAAATACATTACCGCACTCAGAGATCTAAGGTCCGATTTTGATACGCGTTTCCAAGATTTCAAATCCAATGAAATATTGTTCAACATATATTCCCCTTCATTTAGTGTTGATGTTGAGGACGTGCCGAGCAATGTACAAATAGAGCTTATTGAGTTGCAGTGTAATATAGATTTAAAAGAGAAATATATGAATGTAAATCTTTTGACATTTTACTCAAAATATGTTGAAGAAAAACAATTTCCAAATCCCGCAGCTCATTCTCTGATAACAGCATCACTCTTTGGTAGTACCTACAGCTGCGAACAACTTTTCTCAAGGATGTACATTGTGAAGTCAAAATTGAGGAACTGACTAACTGACGCCCACTTAGAAAGCTCCCTTCGAATTAGTACATCTAGCATTAAAGCCAATATCGAAACATTAGTTACTAAAAAGCAGTGCTAAGTGTGTCAATAAAATTTGACCCGAAGACATTTTAACAACTCCTTTTTATATGGGTAAAAATTTATTTTCTATTAAATAAACTTAGTTTTGAACTTTAATTTTCACATTTTTACTATGATTTGTTTTAGATTCTAGGTTATTTTAACAGTATGGCCAAATTATATTCAATATAACTGTACAAACATGAAATTGGAATATTAAATTATGTGTGACATGTTTTATGTAAGGTGTGGCCTGCAACACTTAAGCTGGGGAAAAAGTGGCCCTTGATTCAAAAAAGGTTTAAGATCACTGTTCTAGGGTCATAAAGGGTTTAATATTTTCCTGAGTTGAGCCCCTCGCTCCCCCCACGTTTTCAAAGAATTTCCAGAGCCCCCACCTAAGAACAAACAATAATGTAAGTGAAACTAAATAATATAAATTATTGTAGAAAAGATTGGAATAAAGAGTTTCAAATTTTAACAACGAACACATAAAAAAGTGAAAAAAGTCGCACCAATGTTCACTAAGTTTTGTTAATAGAAGTGGTTTATTTTAATTGTTACATAGCCAGAAGTTTTGCTCTAGTTTTTTATTCATTTATTAGATTAGGTTCTTTCGTCTGCCCTTACAAAATTTTCTAATTTACTGGAAAATGTTTTTTACTTGCATCTTATCTAATTACATGCAATAAATATTATTGTAGCATACAAATAATCTGGTCTAGAGGGTGTTCAAGTATTATACGTAAGAACCTTTGGGGGGTGGAGGGGAATTGGAAATTCACTTATTTTTGCTTACAAGGGGGAAGGAAGGGTCAGACCAATTCTTACGTAAGATAGAGAGAGACACAGACAGAAATGTAATTACCAGTTTAATACCGTAAATTTAAATTCATTGTGTAACAATGTTTATTCTGAATTATTTCACACCACTAATTTAATATTTACCAGAAATGTATAAATCACATAAACAACCAATTTTTTCCTGTGAACAAATATAAAATAAGTCGACAAATATACGTGAGCAAGAAAGGGGCGTTCGGAAAATATTACGTGAGCAAGAGAGGATGTTGAGGTGCTACCTTTTGTTCGCTCACAACGGGGATTGGGTGTTCAAATAGCCAAATATATGCTTCAGTAATATTTGAACACCCCTTTATCTGTATCGCTCCCACAAACAAGTAGGACCGGAGTACTTTACTCCGTGAACAGTTGATTCTTATTGAAAGTAGACTAACTTAAAAATACTTTGAATCTTATTATTGTATCATGTCACATGACTCTATTTAACACTGGGACAGTTCACTAAATCATCCAGGTTCTCAGAATGTCTGGCTATTTATTTATTCAACAATTTCTGGTTGTACTCCTGTTCTACCCACTTTCTAATCTTTAGATCCTAGGACACCTGGTGGTCCAGAGATCAGTGATCGTGTCTACCAACGATCACTGAGTAGGGTGGAAACTTTGAAGTCACACAAAGATATAAATATAATCTTTGTACGCCCTGACATCGATACACTCTTTGATAGGGTGTAAGGTAGGGTGTTTACAATGTAAAATATAAAACTAACACATGTATTAGTCTGATATAAATCATAAAAAATTGAATTCAGACATTTATTTCACATTGTAAATTATAAATATTGTGAACTAATATAAAATAGAGTGTAATTTAATATGGTTTTTTATTTTTCAAAGATAATTTGGATGTATCAAAATTTATTGGAAGAATATCAGGACATAATAGTTTTGATTCAGCATTTTTTGGAATTAATAAAAAACATAGTGACGATATGAATTCTATGATAAGAAATATGTTGGAAAGATCCTATGAAGCTATCGTCGATGCAGGTAAGCGGTAATTGTGTATATTAACAAATCATTCATACTTTTAACTGAGGATTATTCATAAGTTAATTTGATGAAAAGATTATAAGAAGTGTAAATAAGATTAAATGCTCTTGACAAAGTATGATTGGCTACAATGTGTAGAATCCAACAATTACATTATTTATATCTGGCCAGGAAATAATCTCCAGCACGCTAACTATAGAATATGTCTGTGATATAAGTTAATCAGATTTAATTAAGTGTATACATCTTTAGAAATAATTTTATATATTAAATAAATATATAATTAATTTATAATGACAATGTATACATATCATCATGCTAAGGTACTATTTTAATCATGATTTAATTATTATTGTGGAATATTTTTCGATAGTCGTTAACTTAGATTATAATAGAAACTAATAAAAGTTTTTACCTCTGGTAATATACAAATATTATTTAAATAGCTTGAATAAAGTCATAAGTCCGACCATAATCCGTGTTCTATTTTTTTCAATTGAGTTATTACAATTTGTTAGAGACACTTGGTAGCCTACTCCACTCGAAATTGTTTTAAAAATGCATTATAATTTATTAAATGTTTAATACCCTAAAATAGGTGTCTATTTTGATATTTAAGCATCTTATATTTTATCACATTTTAAGTAAACTACCGTTTATGGTTTAAATTGTTCTATTTTAAACATTGTAAATGACATGGGCAGTGGCGTGGGCAACAAATTGTCTTTTTATATTAATCATACAGTATAAATTGAGTAAAATACAGAATTAGAAATTATGTCAAAAACTTCCTGCTTCACCAGATTATAGTTAATTTCTAACATTTTAGGGTCCCCTCTTTTCATGATTTGACCACACATTATATCTCGACCATTTTTAAGAAATTAATAGCCGATATAAAACCATAAATAAGCAATACGGTATCCTAGGTCAAGCGAAAACTAATTTTACAATTTTAATCATCATATTGAAAATCAACTAACCTATGCATTTAATTTTGTTCTACGATTCAAATCTTATTAATTTTAGCTTGGCTGTGTTTATATTCATGCACAGCTAATAGTATATAGAGTATAGCAGCCAGTGCATCATTCATAAGAAAAATACATCGGTTTATAAAGAAACGTAGTTTAAGATTCTTACTTAAATAGGATGTCTTTTATTTATAGAACATGGCCTAATTTATTTTCACCATTAGATATATTTCATAAAGGTAGGTGTATAGGTGTACAAATAAGTAGATATCCACACATTATACTACCGTACATTTTATAAGCAAAATCCTTTATAATTCTCATATAGGTACATTGTGGGATGACAATTTAATAGTTCGGCAGCGATTAAGCTAGGTATGTAAAACATTCACAAGTAAGTATTTATTAATTTGGTATTTATTAAGCTAGGTGTATAAGCCTAACAGCCTAAGTATTAAAAATTCAAATATATTCATTTATTAAGTCTGCATTGATTAATCCACTTAGCCTAGTTGTAATCCCCAACTGCGATTTCGGGTGGAACAGGTTGCGTCATTCGAAGTGCAGTCTCCTGGTGACGTTTGTGACTAGGCACCGGTCCCGTGGTTCTAATGGGAGGGGTTACGTAAGGAAGGGAGTCCTAGCAACATGGGTGTTGCGGTGGGCGGTAGGATGGAGTCCCGGCAACGTGAGTCGTGGTGGGAGGAAGGCAAAAGTCCCGGAAAAGGGGAGTCGCGGTGGGACATAGGATAGTGTCCCAGCAAAATGAGTCGCGGTGGGAGGTAGGAACGCTGAAAGGAAAGGGAGTACAAACAAAATTGTTCTTTTGACTCGGTGGTTCGCCAGGGTGGGTCACCACTGACTCGGCTGCAAACGGCTGTTATCCAAATCGACAGAAGCGCCGATCTAGGTCATATTAGAAAGAGCTGATATATTGTTTGAATACCGAGTCACTGTCGTAACTCTTAACCTCGTGAATGAAATTATTTACTTGTCAAAGTGATATCAATGAAACGATGCTGTAAAGAAATACATGTTATAATTAATAGAACTATGAGGTGAAATATGTGATCGTGAGTGACTGCGCTGGGTCTCGGGTATGGGGAGGATTTTCTTTTCTTGGGATAAGGAAGGTGTGTTTAAGGTATTATGGTGAACTGTGGGTGATTTGTGATAGTCGGTTACGGAAAATGGTTCGGTAGGATTTTGATAGTACTTTGGATTTGGTTTGAAACGGATTGATACATTAACTTTACCCATCTGGGGCCGACAGCGGCACCAGTATTATTCTATAACTCGTAGAAAACCTAGTCAGTTAACCCAGTGGATTCCGGCGGTGACAAAGGTAATAAATATCGAAGGGTGGTAAGATTTTCTTTTCTTATGATCAGGTCTGAATAGGATACATTTCCATTCACAAACTGGGGCAGACTCCTTCGCCAGTATTATCCTCTGTCTAGTAGAAAATCTAGTCGGTTATCTCAGTAGTATCTGGCCGTGACTAAGGTAGTAATGGCATGAAATGTGCGATTGTGTGAAGGTCGTTCTGGCGTAGTTAATTGTCAATTATTAGATTATTACTATGCTACAATGTTGCTATATCTAGAGTATTTTTCCACTCGGCCTATCAACAATTTTTTTATTTATTATTTATTTTAGGTTAAAATTTGTATAGAATAAATATATGCTCACTACGCTTGCCTCGGTCGTTTACTGTGTCGTGGATCATCGGGTCGTACTGTCCAAGTCCTCCAACAAGGTCATTCTCGTGTTTCCGTCTGATCGTAGATAATCTTGTTTATCTCCTGGTATATTTCTTGTAGTTAGCGGCAGTTTATCATAGTGTGTATGTCGGCATTACTAGTGTATCTATCTGCCCCTGTGCATACCCTTAGTATTTTGTTTTGTACTATCTGAAGTTTGAGAGTTTGTGTTTTGGAGGCATATCTCCATACTACACAACTATAAAGAATTATGGGTTGAATTATCTGTTTGTATAGTAGTATATTAGTGGGAATTGAGAGCTGCCCTCCTCTGAATAGTGAATACAGTTGTATGAATCTACCCATTGATTTTTTTTTATCGGTCTTATCCATATGACTCTTCCAGGTGAGTTTTCTATCTATTTTGATCCAAAAGTACTTGATTTTGTCTTGGAGTGGGATATATGTGTCAAATATGTTAAGTGGGGCGGGGAACGGTTTCCTACCTTTAGCTAAGATTACGGCTGCTGATTTGGCGGATTTACTTTAATTCTTCATTTGGAGAGCATGTCTTGTAGGAGGTATCGTTGCATTGCATTGGATGCGTAGTTAATGTTTCTATTAGCTACATAGAGCATGGTGTCGTCAGCGAAAAGTCTAACCTGAACTTGATTGTGAGGGGGAATGTCTGTTACATAAGTCTTATATAAGTGCGGTTCTAATGATGAGCCCTGCAGTACCCCTGCTTTAATAGTGTGTGTCTGCGATATTTTGCGGTTCATAAGCACATGGAACCCACGCCGTCTAAGGAAGCTGGATATCAAGAAGATTAACCATTTAGGGATAGTTTAATTTTATTTGTTTCTGAATAAGTCCAAGATGCCAAACCTTGTCGAAAGATTTTTTTGATGTCTAGGAAGATCGCTATTACATATTTATTTTCTTTAAATGCATCAGTTACGTCTTCTATTATATTTAATGCGGGATGGGTGGTGGAATGAATAACTCCTAGTCTATTGTCTATTGTTTCATGCTTTTAGTCTTTTAAATCGTTGTCTCTCGTATACTTTGATTAGTGTGGCTAGTAGACTGATCAGCCTTCTGTTCTGAGGGAACATTGGGTCTTTAACAGGTTTTGGGATTGTTAATATACTAGCCAGCTTCCAGTCAGTAAGAAAGTAGCAGAGCGTCAGAGGTGAGGTGTCAGAGTGCCAGCGTGCAGAAAATATTTACAAAGGGATGTCCCCAGGGATCGGTCTGTGTGCTGATATTCTGGGATGTGGAGCTGGAGCCGGGACTGCAGATTCTGGAGGAAGTTCCTGAAATGCATGAGGTGGTCGCCTTCACGGACGACCTTCTAATAGTGGTAGAAGGTAATTCAATGAAGAGCATGGAGGAAAGGTCCACTCGAGTGCTAGATGGGCTATTATGGGCGTGTAAAAGTGTCAAACTGATGATGGCAGCGTCGAAGACAATATTCATGCTGTTTAAGGAAAAGATGGTGTGGAAACCTTCAATAAATGTTGAGGGCAAGCGCTTGAGAAGGAGCCAAACGTTCAGATACCTGGGAGTCACTCTCGATGAGAACAGGAACTTCACGGCACATATAGAGGAAGTGATGGGGAGATCTCAGCGGGTATGAATAAGATTATAAGCATTGGCCAGAGGAGGTTCCAACTGCCCACGCCGATAATAAAGATATACCACCAAGTGATCCTTCTCTCTATTGTTGGCTCTGGAGCATGTGTCTGGGTGCACAGATTAAACAACGTCATGCTGGCTAGGGCTGTTCGGAGTAAACAGAGGAATGTCCTTCTGAGACTTATGGGCGCCTACCGGACAGTGGCGAAAGGCGCACTTAACGTCGCCCTAGGTGTGTAGCCGTTAGACCTTCTTGTTAAGAAGAGGGAAATTGGTTACTGGAAGAAAAAGGCCAACTGGGAGAAAACTAGGATACTCATCTCACCTGAAGTGGAAACTTCTGAGGATGCAGTATTTGCATTGTTGATGGAATGGCAGAGACGCTGGAAGGGCAGTGAAACTGGAAGGAGGGCTTATCAACTCTTTCCTAATGTGGTCGAAAGGATTGATAACGCACATCTGGAACCATCCCCAGGTCTGCTTCAATTCATCATGGGGAAGGGGCCATACCCAGAATCCTTAAGGAAAATGGGATTGGTCGATTCCGATCCGTGTGAATGTGGCGATGTGGGTATCCCAGAACATGTTGTGTTCGAATGTGCCCGTACACTTGAGTTAAGAAGACCTAACCAGCAGGATGTGCAGGAGAGACTGGTGGGTGATATCCTGAGAGACTCCATCCATTGGAGGTCCCTAGATACGCTGGCAGCGTAAGCTTCAGAAAGATCCAAGGCGGAATAAATAAGGGAACTGAGAGAGAGAGATGAGGACTGGGACAGAGGCTAAACAGACTGAGGGCTAGAGAAGGAAGGGGGGAGAGACCAGTTACAGTGACGAGGACAGTGACATGTATAGTGACATGGATAGTGACGAAGATGGAAACAATGACAAGGACAATGAAGGTTATGATGACAGAAAGACGGGAAGTTGGACTGAGATGGACGCAGGTGACGTCTCAGCGGGGGACCATAGGGTTGTTTTGGGGATCTACAGGGATACAGCCTTCTATGAGGAATAAGGAGGGATGCCGAGAAGTGGCAAACACGAAGCCGTGTGGGACTGGCATACCAGTTCGTCTGATGAATCCGGAGGTATACTGGGGTAGCCCTGGTAATTCCGAGTGATCATCATTCCAGCCAAACAAAGGGGAAGATGAGGGGAAAGAAACGGGACGCATGGGGGAACCCTGTGACTGCAAATCTCTCTTCTTGGAAATAAGAAGAGAAGAATTATGTCCTGTAAGGGCCTTATGCGTCAAGATGGAGATAGGTGGCTGCTCTGCAGCCCCCTTGTACCATCGGGGCTATAGATATCCCCATAGGATTAGAAGTTATTTAGGTTAGCTAGTTGTAAGTTAATAAAAAGATTAGAATAGGATGGGATAGGGACGGGAGGGTAATAAGTAGGGTTAGGTGCAATAGGAGCAAAACCTGTTTAAAAATAAAACAAATTGGATAATGTGTATAGTGGGAAATATTTGTTCTGATACTGTGTAAAATAGGCCTGGATTTAAAATTGCAAGATGCCAGGCCAAATTTGATTGGAAATTTAAAAAAAGAGCTTCAGTAGTACCTTTTGTTGTTCTTGTAGCGCTATTACGTCTCTCCCTTGCATTTGTTTTAATATTTCGTTGGCTATGCGGCTCGGCACACGCTCCCTTGTTTGCCTTGAACTACTTGATCTGAATCTCAGAAGCGACTTTCAGAGAGGGTAGGCGGCTTGTTTATGCCTAAAGTACCGATCTGTAGTCACAGATCATAACCTCTATTTCTAAAATTATAGATTGGTTTTAAAGGGAAAATGGAGTTGGAGGGTGAAGATTTGTATATTGAGAGTGACAGTGTTTGTGTTGCGTTGATAATTCGAGGAATCGTACACTGTGTTGGAAACGCAAGCACAGTTAGTCCCGAAGTGAGTTGGTGTAGTGTGTAAGTAAGATATAGACGAACTGAAAGAAAATACATAAAATTAAATTAGACACTAAGCGAACATGTCTTTGATATAAGTGAAGGTGTGAAGAAAAATGATTCTAGCGTATGAGGATGTGTAGGGATAAGGACACAAGGATTTGGAAATGCTTAGGAACAGGAGTTGTTAGTAGGAATGGGTTTATTGGAAAGGTGTGCAGGTGTTTTGTTCATTCAAGCCGGGGATTCTTGTATTGCCTTGGCTCTCGGAGGTCGTACTGGCCGAGTCTTCTGACTAAGGCATTGTCTTCTACATCATGGGCTTGTTTGTAGTTTTTCCGCCTCACTGCCGGAGGATTTCTTGTAGAGTCGCACTACAAGTGGTAGCGTGTATTCTCGCATTGTTAATTTGGGTGTTCACACCTAAGATACACTTACGTACCTTGTTTTTCACTACATTCAGTATATATAGCACTGAATCGAAAGCATACCCCACGCCTCGCATCCGTATACCAGAATAAGCTGTACTAAGCTTTTGTACAGCAGCAGCAGCTTGATGTTGTTTTCCAGCACTGGGCCCTTAAACAGGCAGTAATTTGCAATAAAGGTCTCAATTGCCTTTTTACTTGAGTAGACTACGTGCTCGTTCCATGTGAGTCTGGAAGCTAACACCACCCTGAGGTATTTAATTTACTTCTAGTAGAGGATAGCGTCCTCCAACACTACAAGATTGGCCGGGGCTTGGGGTCTCCTCCTCGTAATTATCATGGCTGTTGATTTCTCTGCGTTGACCTTCATCCTCCATTCTTCCAGCCAAATGCTAACCTCGTCCAGGTACCACTGCAGGCGAGTCTTACATTCACTATTAATGCATTTGCCTCGGTACAAAGGAACAGTAACAATATTCTTCCAGTCATTATGGACATTCAAAATCCCACCACACAAATTGAGAAACCGACACAATCTGGCAAGTAGTACCATGCCACTTAAGCATTTCACTGTGATACAATTTTTGCCAGCAGCTTTGTCATTCTTCAACAGGTTCATAGCTTTTAAAACCTCACCCTCATTAATTTTTTCATTCATCATAACATTTTCCCTATTTTCTGTTATTTTATTTGTAATCACGTTACAACGACTTAAACAATTGAGGTTACATCACTCACCACCCTGGCCCCAGTTGACTCGACTAAGCAAGATCACGGCTCTGCAACAACTCCTGGAACTGTCTAGTACCTGACTGAACCGAGGCCTGTTGTTCATTCCTCGTAGCTGTTAACAAGTCCCGCCCAGAAAAAAAGATGAGCGTAATTCATTAGTGTTCACTGCGCTCTACTGGCTGTGTTTGGCAAGGCCGTAGTCTGGTCCTTTCCACTGACATCCAGGTGGACGTCGTACTTTCCAGCGTATTACCAAAGGACGATATCCCTTACCACTTTAATCCTCCTGTTATTCCCACTCCTTTAGAACAAACGATAGATTTGAGACCTATATAGAAAAAGGATTCTGTTATATTGTCACTTATTGCAATACTGGCTTCGTTAACGTGAGCAACACAGTTATGGTTTGATAAATATGTTCTTACTTTAAATTCCCTTTTTTGCCTTATTGAATTTAACCTTTTCAAACATATTTTTCATAATCTCTAAATATTAGATTCGTAATTTTTGGTCAGGTATTTCCTGTAATATGATCTTAGTATTTTTGGACTCTTAAGGTCAGAGAGTAGCTTAAGTATTTGCACGGGTATAATAAAACCAAATTTTCAACTTTGAAACTACGCATTTCACTAGAAATATTTGGTCCCCGAGTTTCGGAGTAATTTCTGCATATCCACATCACGGATCTCTTTTAAACCTCTTTTGTATCAACAGTTTGGTTGTTTGTCAGCAGATAGAGTAATTAGCTGGCTCCATATATTTTAGTATCATGTAGAGTTTAAATCATCTTGTTATTTGTTAGCAGATTAGTTAATATTGTTGCTACAATTCATAGCTTATCGACTGTTAGTTTGAGATAGGGCTGTAAAACGAAGATATACCGTTATAGTAATTGCTTTGGTAAATGATGTACCTGATTTACGTCACACGTAGCTAGGCTTGAGACCACCTGAAGGCGCAAAATACCATTTAATGTGTCAGTATCGAGTTAATATTTTAACATTGAGCTTTAGAGTTTTAGCTAGTTAAACTTACAACTACTTTACTTTATGATTCTTTAGCATCTTTAGAAGACTAGTTAAATATGTGTTCCAGACATTTGGCGGCGTCATTATTAAGCTAAATTTCAACATATTTGTGATTGAGTACAAATTATGTCCTTTTCGGATTTAAGAGGCCGATAATATGATGAAGTCATATCATATCTTATTTCAGAAGATTACGAGCCACTAAAAAGGGCACTTTGATTGATGTTATATATTTTAGTAGCGTATCCTTTATAATTATACATATCAAATAGAGCTCGTGTGGTACTATTATTTTGCCAGTATATTGAGCGATAACTGGTTTAATATAAATATCTATATATTTTTAAGGTCAACCTATCAAATGTTTTGAAATGCCTTATATGGGCGTGAGTAGGTGTTTTTGTGAATTTTATTTAGTTGTTAAGTATTGTGACTAATGAGAAGCAGTCCAGGGAACTAGTTGCATTCAAGGTTACTTGAACACTACTTCCGTCATGCATTAACAGTTTTCTTCGGTTGTAACTATTTCTAAAGCTCATAAATATTTGTATACATGGAAATAGTATGAGGGCAGGTATGTCCGATTTTCATGCCGAAGGAATATTGTAATTTCGGAGTGACTTATTTGACGTCAGCCTGTGTGTATGAGTGTATGGTGACGTCCCGGAATGCATTACATCTAGACGTCACATTATATATCAGATTTGAATGAATTATAATATTAAGTGCCAAGTACATTGACGTCATAAGTTAATCAATTTTTCAGGATTATGTACGTTTTTACAGTGACTTCATAAGATAATTAATTGTGGTTGGAGGGGGTAGCTATGCTAGATATATTTAAATAATAGTGACAGTATAACGTCTTGTTACATTGACGTCATAATGCTAGTATTGTGGTTTCATATAATTGTTATATTGAATACATAAAACAATTATGAACGGATATTAGTTATATAGTATAATTATAGACTAATTTTTAAATTTCTAATTTAATAGGTATGTTTTATTGATTACATAAAACAATTATGTGGGTATACACAGAGTATAATTATTAATAGTGTTTAGGATTTACTTTTATTCAAATTTTAACCAGTATTACCAAAGATTAAAATTATTAACCGGATGGTACAATCCTAAGCTTAAGTATGTTTTACTGAATACATAAAACAATTATGCGGGTATACACAAAGTATAAATATAAATATTGTTTAGGAGTTACTTTTATTTCAATTTTTAACCAGTATTACCGAATATTAAAACTATTAACCGCACGGTACAATCCTAAGCGTGATAGAATTTTCATCCTCAATTCCATCATAAATTAATACTGACATTGATTTGTTCTATTGTGCAGATTTTGGAAAACATTTTAGGCAGGAAAAAAACTACGGTGTTTACAAATATAAAATTTAAATGAGAGGGAAATACTACTAGAAATGAAAAAAATAAATGTTTTTTCACATTTAATTTTAATACAAAAATACATATTTCACATATAATTTGATATAATTGTTATATTGAATACATAAAACAATGATGGACGTTAGTTACATAGTATAATTAGAGACTAATTTCATAGGTATGTTTTACTGATTACATAAAACAATTATGAATGTATACACAGAGTATAAATATAAATAGTGTTTAGGAGTTATTTTTATTTCAATTTTAAACCAGTATTACCAAAGATTAAAACAATTAACCAGACGGTACAATCCTAAGCTTGATAGAATTGTCATATCCCATTCCATCATAAATTAATACAAACTTTGATTTTTTAACAAGGTCTATTTGCTCTATTGTTATATTGAATACATAAAACAAGTATGAACAGATATTAGTTATATAGTATAACTAAAGACTTATAATTATAAATAGTGTTTAGGATATACTTTTATTTCAATTTTTAACCAGTATTAACACAGATTAAAACAATTAACCGGTTGGTTGATAGAATTGTCATCCCCAATTCCATTATAAATTAATACAGACTTTGATTTATTAATAAGGTCTATTTGCTCTATTGTGCAGATTTTGGAAAACGTTTTAGGCAGGAAAAAACCTACGATGTTATCTTTTAAATAGGCTTTTATATAAATACCTCTTCCAAATTTAGTATCTCTTTCATCAAAAGATATAATATGTAGTTTTGTGTTCTCCGTTAAAATTAGAAGAGAAATATATTGAATGTCGCTCTTGGCTGAGTTGAAGTCCTTTATATACTTGTCCATACCTTGAAAAAATTCAATCAAATATATTATAGAAATAATAAGACAGAAACTTTTAAATAATATATTAAAAAATTATAAATTACCTTGATTTAGTCTTCTGTAGGTTTATCTGCACTCAGATCAGCCGGCCTAGCTTGTAGGTAGTCGTATGCGTCTCAGAAGCAACGAGTAGATCGAAGTCTAATGCCGTGTCTTCCCAATTGTGCAATCACTCTAAGTGCTTTCGATACGAGTCACTTAAGACTTTACAATAACGTTTTGACCTACAGGCGTATGAATTTTTAAAGTGAGAAAAGCATTCAGAAATACAATAATGTATCGTGCGTTTAACGCAGGACTTATTTTATAATCTCTAATACACATGTGTAATTATTATTACAATAAGTTGTTCCGAGCTCTATGCATCTCTCTCCATCAGAGTACTCTTCCAAAATTATTATATCACCAATAAGCGATATAAAATGACCCTCACCCCATTTACAACCACCCCGATGGCCTCTATTGTCCGATCTATCGAAATAAGATCTACCTGTAAAAAGATTTCTAGATTAACGCTCAATATGGTGACGTTTAAATGACTGAAGGTGGCTGTTTAAACACAAGTCTTCAACTGATTCCATTTTACTAATTCTAATGGCTTTAATACACAGCGTATTTATCCTGTAATTTCTAGCTCTCAAGGTAAACAACGTCTACTACCTTTCTTTCTAATTAAGTATTCAACTTAGATCTCACTAACATCAAGCCATCGAGTCACGATTATAAAGAGTGAGGCTGAGCGTGTACCGTTCTTATTAGATATTCAAATGGCATCTGAAAGGTTAACCACATCTGATGGAGGTGTGTAGAAATCAACACACATGCTTCTGAAAGGTTAATCACATCTGACGTAGGTGTGTAGAAATCAGGAAAATACATTGAGCTGTTGGCCTATAAAAGTAGATTTTAACCATACCGAATGATCATTTCCTTACCATCTTGACGGCTGAAAAGAAGCTGTCACGTAAAAAAAACATTGAGATCTCGCATTTTGGCAAAAGTATGAACAATTTTACTATTATTTCTCTATATTTTTGTGTGTTTCTCTAGTGTTCAATTTATTAGTTAAACTAATAATCTATGTTTTTCTCCATACTTATTATTTATTTGTTTTTATTTTAAATATTTTTTCGTGTGTTTCTCTTTTCTCTATATTTATTATTTATTTGTTTTTATTTTAAATATTTTTTGTGTGTTTCTCTTTTCTCAATTTATTATTTAAACTAACAATTAATTTTAATTTTTCTTTTTTATTATCTAACGAACAAACATTTATAACTGAGAAATCTAGCGACAATGCTAGACCCTCTACTTCAGACATTAACAGACAACGCGAGCACATTTTTGATTATGCGTGGGGTACAAACACTGATGACTCATTTACCATAATAAGAGAGACAGGACGAATGTATACTTGGTTCAACACCTTAGGCAGGGTTATTTTAGCTCGATTCAAGCCTTTGATTGCGAACGTGAGTCCGTTGCATTATCTAAAGACGTGTTTCTCAAGTCTATTGGCATAATTGCTTATGGTTATGGCACCTTACGATTTAATTGGACTCACGATCACGAACATAGAGAATAACCTTGATAAACCAGTCGGGGTTTCGTACCGTAGATGTGATCAAATTTATGTGAACAGTATTATGAATACATTAACAAAAGTCATTCAGAGTAAAGCCAGATTTGGTATAGCAGATGTATTGATGATTAAAGTGAATCATATCAAAATGATGATGGGCAACAGTAAGACAGCATTAAAAAGAAGTTGCCTTCCAGACGATTATCTGAGTCACCATAAAAGGAGCATAGTCATTGTTAAATCATTGACGAATTGTTTGGTGCACGCTATAGTAATAGCGATAACCAAAATCACAAATGATATTAATTATAAATCGTATATTAATGGGGATAAAATAAAAAATGCGGTAGATTATCTTCTCGCAAAAACGCGCATAGATTTATCCGGGAAGGGGGGCGCGAACATCTCGATAAATTTCAACATTATTTTGGTGACGAATATAAATTACGCATGTACAATACCGTCTCGACGTTCATAGGATTGTGGTATGAGGGGGTTTCATCTTCGACTAGGTACATTAACCTACTGTAAGATGACTTCATGCATCACTTTAACGTAATAATCAATAAGATGGCCGCGTTTTCAGATCGGTATTTTTGCGACGGATGTAATACCGGCTTTAAAAGAGGTGCAAGACATTTATGAGAGAGTACTTGCCCCCAATGTATGTCCATACCTCCGTGTTTGTATGAAAGCGAAAAAGTGTATTGTAGTGATTGTAACAGATTCTTTAGGACTGGCACTTGTTTCACTAGCCATAAATCAAATAAAATTGACGGTAAGAAAACCGTTTGTGATTTAAGACACGTGTGTATTACCTGTAATAAAACACAGGGGAGTAATCACGAATGTTTTAAATCATACTGCACGACGTGTAAACAGAATAAAGAAAACCAGCATCGTTGTTACATGCAGGCGTTGAGTCGAAAGGATCTCAATGATAATTAATTACCAAATGGTATTTTATGATTTCAAGACTAGACAAAATCGTGCTATAACCAATGATTGTTTTGTGCACGAACCGAATTTTCTTCACGTACAACACTATTATGTAAAATGTGAATTTAAAGATAATATGAACGAGGATTGTGAACAATGCGGGAAATGATCTAATTCCTTTTGGGATAATCCGGTAGACGGCTTCATCACTACCTAAAACAACCGAGGCCATTTGCCAATAAGATTGTTTGCCTTACGCATAATGCGAAAGGATTTGACGCTATATTTATCCTGAAAATATTTCTATCACTTAACTGCACCCCTAAATATATCGTGGATGGAACTAAAATACTCTGCATAACAATGGACCATATACAATTTAAGGATAGCCTAAGATTCCTACCTATGTCACTTAGACAGATCCCTAAAGCGTTTGGACTAAACTGTAAAAAAGGACAATACCTCTATCTGTTTAATACAGAAGAGAATTGCATCCTTCATGCAGGCGTTTAGTTAAGATAAATATTTCTATTATATTACAAGCAGGAACGTACGGTAGAATATCTCCACGATCTAGTCTGGCTCTTCACCACGGGATAGATGTTTTGCCGGGGTTATATCCGAAGACTATCGTGGTAATATCTGCGTATTACTCATTAATCACGGTGACACTGTTTCTAGAATTAAAAGGGGTGATAAAATTGCTCAGCTAGTGTGCGTGAAATTTGATTACCCTAGAGTTGATCACACTGATTCGCTATCAAACACTCAGGAAGGGAGGGAGGATTTGTATCGAGCGACATCCCTATAAAAGATCGTGTCATCGGTCATTGTAATTTAGTATAATGGATAAAATCAACGCGTCTATCCTCACGTACTCTAAGAAGCAGGATTAGTGTCTGATGTCTGCCGTGGAATTGAATAATTTACCTATAGAATTTATTAAAGCATACGCGTGTAGAGTTATAAATCGCGCTTGGGATTTAATCTCTCCTTCTTCAAAATATGAATTGAAAGTTTATAAATATGGTTTGGAACATTATCATAAGGGGCTAACGCAGATTGATGGACGGCCGTCTATAAAGAAAAAATGTCAACAATGTCTGACATCATCGTAGACGAGCCAACTTGGTGTGATATTTATGTACCTGACTGTGTTTTTACAGTGGTCTCCCCACGCTGGACACTGATAGTAGATTGGTTTTTTCCTTTACAGTTTTGGTTCAACAACAACAACAACTTTGTCCGAACATGACAAACGTAATTTTAGATTTTCAGGTGTTTAAAGATGAATGTAATAAGTTCGTAATAAAAGAATGTAGTATATTATCTATGTGTGGAAGTGATGTACATCACTATACATTTAAGTCGCCATATTCATTTTCAAAATTACCGCAATATAATCAAAAACAATGTGATTGGCTTACATATAATCATCAAAGCCTGCATTGGGACGAAGGTGATATGAACGCCAATCAATTTAATATAATTTTAATAATGACCACCCTCGGCTCGACTATAATTTATGTAAAGGGGAACGAAAAGATTTTTTTAATGGAAATGGTGGATAAAAAACCACTTGTTATTGATATTATAGACTTGTGGTGTCCCTCCCTGAAGGATAGGATCCATCATAATTATGATAAATGTTTCGGTCATAAATATAAAAAATCAAATTCAATTTGTACGCTTTCAAACGTAAAATTTCTTAGATATTGGTTTGTCGGCATCACCACCACCACCACCACCACCATTATAAAGTTGGAATGGTAATTTTTATTTTTTAGTTCTAAAGCGGCACCAGACGAGTGCACATCAATGCCTGTGTTTGTACACTCTTTCACACTGATATATTAGCGTGACCGTCTAACCGCGGGAAAACTACTTTTGTAAAGTTTTTTCTGTTAAATTTAAAACAGGTGTGCAGTGAGAATAAATTTGATAGAATTCTATGGTGTTTCAGGTAGAGAAATTCTATTCCCTTGCGATTATCAAGTCACGTCACACTACACAAAGTTGTACCGGACAATTTCGAATTTAAAATTAAGGCCGGACCTCAACTCATCGTGCTGGACGATTTAATGAACGAGGTATATTCGAACAAAGTGAGTGAACTTTTTACCAAGGGTAGCCATCAGAGAAACATATCGGTTATTCTGAACACACAAAATATTTTCCATCAGGGAAACAAGTCTCGTGACATCTCGCTAAACACTAAATACATTGTGGTGTTTAAAAACCCACGCGATCAAACACAGATAAACTATCTAGCTAAACAAGTTTATCCGGATACTCCATCCAAAATACAAAGAATCTATAGGAAAGCAACCGAATCACCTCATGGTTATTTACTCTTCGATCTGAGTTAGAACGTGGACGAACTCCTGCGCTTCAAAACACACATATACGACACTATTTGTAAAGTGTTTGTCCCCACTATACTACTAGATGAAAGTAGACAAGAAAAATAGACACGTACTGTCAGTGTTGAAAACGGCCAATCCTAAATTTCGTAAAGCTATTCATAAAGTCGTCGACCCGGAAGTAATAACAACACTAGGCGAATGTGCTCTAAACATATTAAACATTAATATTAAAATTAGTAAAAGAGATAGGCATAAATTAATAAAGTATACAAATTGTATTCGGAAATTGGATAGCAGCGGTATTTAGTTGAAGTGAAAAAGAAATATCGCCGTTCAATCGGATGGATTCCTAATCATAATATTACCGGTTATTCTTTCCACTCTTGTCAGGGCCTTGGTTAAATAATATGTCACAACTTAAACAGACGCTTCTCGTCCTACCAGAACTATTTCGCGATAAACGCGATGACAAGTATTCCGAATTAGTACAGATGAAAAATATTCTTTCTAGGAAATCTCGGAATAAAGATGATGTTTATCAGAGATTGGCTAGTTTTAGAAAGCATCAACAGCGTTATTTAACAAACAGGGAGAGAGCTAAACAGCTCATAAAGATACCTATCGTGGGGCCTCGAGTATTAAAGCGTAGACCGGTCGACCTCCGCAAAGTAAAAAGAAAAAACTACCTTTAGTTAGAAGACGACCGGTCCGACCTTGATTCGTTTCAGACGAGGTCACATATAAAAGCAGTCCTATTAGTATAGACTCGCCAGAGAAGGAGGAGGAGGAGTGGGTGGTGAGGGAATCATATTTTGTGCCTAGATCAGAATCTGATGAAATTGAAACAGGTTCCTCCCACCTATTCGGTAAAATTGCCGGGAAATATTTATCACCATACGTACACAGGAGAATGTATAAAGACCCTGTATTTGGAATTAGAAAATAGGGGGATACTTTTAAAATAGGAAATTCGAGTTTAACCGTAGAAGATAACGATATCTACCTGGGTAACACACACTTGAAGGGCACGCAAGGGCCTTGGAAGTTGTTGACCAAACTAAACGTAAATAAAGATATAATTACAGAGAGTGATTTAAAAAATATAAAGACATATTAATTGCCACGAGCGCTCATCGACAAAACTTTGATCCTAACGCGAAAATAACGTCTAGTAGTGGTTTAAAATACAAAACAATCATTTCTAAACTTTTTCCGGCTAGACCTCGTTGGAACACGCTCAGATGACCGCCAGGTTAAAAAAATTATATTACAATCTCCCGCGGCCGTCGGCGTTTTCGTCCGCCGCAAAACTTCAAAAGGCTAGGAGGTTGGATAAAATAAAAGTAGATGAATGGTTAACCGGGCAGGACTCGTACACTCTTCGCCGTAGTTTAGTTCCCACGTAACCCGTACAGAGTGGCCAATATTGATGATGTGTGAGAGATAAATTTAGTAGATATGAGAGCTTTAAAAAAGGACAACAAGGGCATCAACTATATTCTAAACATTATTGAAGTATTTTCAAAGTACGCGTGGCCTACACCACTTAAAAAAATTGGTTGCAGACATCACGTTGGCTATAAAACAGATTTTTAAGAAAAGACGCCCCCTTTCGATTCAGTCAGACAAGAGTAGGGAATTTTAAATTCTAAATTTCGAACCTTTTTGAAACAAGCGGGCGTTAATTTCTATCATTTGCATAATCCAGATATAAAGGGGGCCGTCGTGGAACGTTTCAATCGCTCGCTGAAAACTAAAATGTGGAAATATTTCACCGCATTCAAAACTCACAACTTCATCGATGTATTGGGCAAGCTAGTTCTAAATTATAACGCTAGTGTTCATTCGACTATAGGAATGGCTCCAGCTTCAGTCAAGCCTATTCACTTGCTTAAAATACTATTACGGCTCCGAAAGCAGTGGGCTAAAATTAAAATTGGGAAAATTTTGTTCAAGGTAGGTGATCATGTGCGCATACGTAAAAAAAAAAATATTTTTGGACAAAGGATACGAGGCTAATTTTACACGATATATATTTAGCATGGTTAAAGTAATTCCTAGACTCCCCCAACCGGTCTATTCGTTACAGGATCTAACGCACGATACATTATTGTAGTTCTGAATCCTTTTTCACTTTAAAAAGTAATACGCCTGTGGGTCAAAACGTTATTGTAAAGTTTTAAGTGACTGGTATCGAAGGCACTTAAGAGTGCCTGCACAATTGGGAAGACACGGCATTAGACTTTGATCAACTCGTCGCTTCTGAGACGCATACGACCAACCTACAAGCTAGGCCGTCTGATCTGAGTGCAGATAAACCTACAGAAGACTAAATCAAGGTAATTTATATTTTTTAAATTTATTTTTAAAAAGTTTCTCTCTTATTATTTCTATAATATATTTGTTTGAAATTTTTCAATGTATAGACAAGTTTATAAAGGACTTCAACTCAGCCAAGAGCATTATTCAATATATTTCTCTTCGAATTTTAACGGAGAACACAAAACTATATATTATATCTTTTGACGAAAGAGATACTAATTTTGGAAAAGGTATTTATGTAAAAGCCTATTTAAAAGATAACATCGTAGGTTTTTCCTGCCTAAATAGTTTCCCAAAATTTGCACAATAGAGAAAATAAACCTTGTTAATAAATCAAAATCTGTATTAATTTATGATAGAACTGGGGATGACAATTCTATCAACCATCCGGTTAATAGTTTTAATCTTTGGTAATACTGGTTAAAAATTGAAATAAAAGTAACTCCTAAACACTAATTATAATTATAAGTCTTTAATTATACTATATAACTAATATCTGTTCATACTTGTTTTATGTATTCAATATAACAATAGAGCAAATAGACCTTGTTAATAAATCAAAGTTTAAATTAACTTAGGATGGAATTGGGGAAGACCATTCTATCAAGCTTAGGATTGTACCGTCCGGTTAATAGTTTTAATCTTTGGTAATACTGGTTAAAAATTGAAATAAAAGTAACTCCGAAACATTATTAATAATTATATTTTGTGTATACCCGCATAATTGTTTTATGTAATCAGTAAAACTAACCTATGAAATTAGAAATTTAAAAATTAGTCTTTAATTATACTATATAACTAATATCCATTCATAATTGTTTTATATATTTATTATAAAAATTTATACGAAACCACAATACTAGCATAATGACGGCACTGCAACAAGACGTTATACTGTGATTATTATTTAAATATCTCTAGCATAGCTACCCCCTCCAACCACAATTAATTAACATATGATGTCACTGTAAAAACGCACACACTCCTGCACCATTAATTATCTTATGACGTCACTGTACCTGGCACTTAATAATATAAATCATTCAAACCTGATATATAATGTGACGTCTAGATGAAATACATTCCGGGACGTCACCATACACTCATACACACAGGCTGACGTCAAATACGTCACTCCGAAATTACAATATTCCTTCGGCATGAAAATCGGACATACCTGCCCTCATACTGCTCATGAAATCAAATAGCTATTATTTGTTCTTTTAGTGAGGATTACTCCACCAAGATATCAAACTCTGAACATTTAAAAATGACATATGAACACGGGAATCGAACCTGAGACCTATGGCAGAGCACGCCAATGCTCTAACCTCTCCTCTGAGCTATCCAGGATTTTATTAAGATCACGAGCTATCAGATGACGCAGCCACCTTTGACTCGGTATTGGCTTAATGCTGCCACATGTACAATAATTATATATATGCGTATATAAAACATCTGGGTTGTTGACACACTTATTTTCCCATGGGATTCAGGGTAACCTATTATTGTTATTATTAATAAAATTTAAACAAGTATCACATAAATCATAGTTAAAATACTTAAATCGTAATTACAGACTAACGCGTATTTTGACTAAAGATTATTTTCTACCCACATTCCCATCTGGTATAATATTGGTGATAAATTTTTGTTTAAAAATTGTGCTTTTATAAATTATATTATAATTTTTAAATAAACTATAATTATTATAATTTTCTTTGATTATTTTTAGGGTGAGTTATTGCTATTTTAGAAGAAAAAAAACTATTCTGACTAGTTTTGTGTAACGTCCTAGCAACTCCAGTTGTCTGTAGCTTGATCAAACTGTGCTGGTATTTATTTAAAAACAAATTCAGCAATCTCCTGATCAGCTGAAAAAACATTGGAACAATGTGAAGGCAAGACGTAAGTAAGGAACTGGGTGGAGAAACACAGAAACTGTGGGCCCTGGAGGTGGGCCATACAAGCCTCACAAGCCGTCGTGTCCCGAAATACAAGTGGTCTTAGCTGCCATCTCTGCTACAA
>CABFOW010005309.1:19569-44142 GCA_902141385.1 Timema californicum | reverse complement strand
ATTTGATGTCTAACTTTGAAAATTAGTTATTCTCTTTAGTTAGAGATTGGCTTTCAGAAGTAATGAGGGATGAAAATATTGGATGCTATGGATTGATTTAGTATATTTTTCAGTATTCGATTTTTCATGCTGGTTAGGAGGGGTGTCGTGGGGTTAAGCACTACCAATAAGGTAGACATGTTCCCTGTTATTGTTTATAGTGCATGTATACGATTATATTTAATATATGGTTTAATATTAAGGTAGTATAATAGAAATGTGCTTTAATAATGGTCATTATTTGACATAACGGAGAAGGTTAATCTTGAAGATCTTAATTTGTTTTAAATGCATAATATAAAACAATATATTTTGTTTTGACAGATTGTGGGTGCTGTGACAACTTACATGATTATATTGGTCCAGTTTCATCTAGCCTATAAATAAACAGATGGAACGATCACTTACAATACTAGGATGGTACAGTCATCTATAGAAGGTCAACAAATCTTGGGTTCAATTCCTACAGAAGTTCATAACTATTTCAAGGCGTCCAGTGAAAAATTACTTTTTATCACCTTTACATGTTAATGTTACAAATTAGATATATTATTCAAATCTCTTGATGTTGAGTGAGGTCGTGTCTTTATTATAAGAGAATTGTTATGTATATTCTATAATATATTAATATAATGGAAATATTTTCGTATATGTGTGTTTGTATGTCATGAGCAATGTGCGATATCTACCGCACGCAGGGGGCTGATATTTAAAATATCAGTAGCCTCTGTGCATGAACACATACACCTCGAAGCAAGAATTTTAACCTTTGAATTTGAATTTTTAAACTAATTAAAAACCAAGTTGTAAAAAATAAAATAAAGATTTATTGTTGTCTGTTTTAAGCAAAGAAAATATTTGCGCAGTTTAGCCATGCATTCCATTGCCGGGTATTTCTGGTTGTTTTAGATAAAATCATGTTTCTTCCTTTTATTACAATATATAAATAAATAAAATATTAATTAAAATTTTTTAATGTCATCTTAAATTTGTGAGAAACTATCATTACTATTCTTATGTGTATATATTTCATACACGATTATTTATATATTTTGGAACTTTTGATGTTTGTGATGTTACAATGGGTATAAATTTATTAAATAATATCAACCATGTATGATTAATTATTTGCAGTATAGATATGTGAACAGTGTTCCTTACCCAAGCACCTAAGTTAATTACCATGTGATTTCATTAATATAATATTTAACTAACCAAAAGTTTTTCCCAATTTATTTTTAAATAATTAATATTCTGAATTTTTAAATCCATATTTCTGTGTATGTTTTAATTACCTTTGGGATAATAGATGAATATTGATCAAACTATGTATAGCAATAATTTTGTGGGATGATCTTTCTCTCTTATCAAAGTTATCAGAACTACTTTCATATACCGTATGTTAACTCCTGTGGAACAGGAGTACACAACCGGCTTCGTTGTATAACGTCCAGAGCTTCTGGCTCCTGACTTGGAGGTTTCTGGTTTGATTACCGGTTGGTATAGCAGGATTTTTTTAAAGGGGAATACCTCACACCAGGGTTTGTTTAATTAGGCTTAACCTAGGTTAAGATCTTAATTGATTTTATTGAATTATATATACTCATTTCGATCATTCTTTCACCTCACTAGGACATGGAAAGAGACTCCAAGAAAAGGATACAAACAGTCCTATTGGTTTCGGTACATCAGCACTGACCAGCCTTTCTGTAAATTGAACTATAGAGTGATTTAGGCCCAGACATTCCATTATTAATATTATTATTGATTGCGTGTGTATATATATAACTATAGCGAAAATGTAAATTTTATCAATTTTGACCGGTAAAATGATAGTAAATATTTTACAGAATAGCCTAATTTCTATTTTCTTAATTTACAAATAAATTAATTAATATTCATCCATATATAGATATATGCATATACATTTTATATTTCTTAACTTCTGTAGTTTAAAATTATTATTATGTAATTTTAAAAATCAATAAAGTTTATTAGGATATTCTTGATACACTAGACTCAAATATAGATTAGAGCAAAAAAACAAATAAAAAATTATAATAATACTTAAAAACTATAGGAGATAATTTTCAATGCAAGCTACTGTTTTCTAAACACTTTCATTTTCATCAAACTTGTGCAGTCATTTTGGCGAAAAAATAATTTTTACGTTTATTATTACTATTATTATTATTATTATTATTATAGTCATCATCATCATGATCGTATGCAAATATTTCTGTCAACTCTTAGCCAGGTACACTGACCACTTCACCATGGGGACGGATATTTTGAAAAAGACATGTGATATCATAAACGTATGCAACTTATAGATCAATTTCAAAATAATATATAATTATGTAAATATGCATATTACGTAAAAATACTTGTCCTGTCACCCCCTACAACGTGTCAACTTTTTATTTTACCTGGAGCTCATTTAAAAACATGGTTAATTTAACACTTTATAACCAGCTTTGGTGGCCGCATGGTCTAAGTCACTACTCTTGCAGTAGACTTGAGTACCAATGAAGGGGAGATCGAGGTTCGAAACTTGGCTGGATGTACTTAAGGTTTTTTAACTAAATGGTTTTCCCTTCTCCCTACCTGCAAATGTGGGTACGCTTCCTCTAAATATAACCTTCATAATCCCTAAAATCACTAGCGTAATTGGTACATAAGCGTATAGTCTAAATGACTCAGGTTTAGGTAAAAGTGGCTTCTATATATAGTCTGAGTTTAATAATTATTTCCTCAATAAAACTGAAATTACAAATGTTATTAACCAAACGTATCGGATGTATGTATAATGAAGTAAAAAATTCAATATCGAAGTGATATAATTTGTGAAATATTAATAATGAATCCTATCTCGATTGAAAACATGATGGTTGGAAACACAATTATCTAAATTAAAACACATATTGAATTTCATCATACTTCAGTCAAGTGTGGTACTTTGTCAAGAGTAGAAGTTATACTGTACATTGAAAGAATTATTATTAAGGCTCTTGTAAATATGGTAGAAACACCAAATATGTATGTGGCGATAAAGCCTTTAGTTTATTTTTCTAGAATATTCGGTATCGCTCCATTTGCTGTCACGAAATATAATCTAGCAAATACAAAAATAATATCAAAGTTACGTGTTTTCTATTGTTTAAGTGTGGTTGTAACTTATCTTGGATTTGGGGTACATGCTATTTTAAATTATTTTTCCGTGCCCGATAAGAAGTTACAAAACATAGTTGAATTATCTGTTGGATCAGTTTTTTATATTACGAACATTTTAATTTACTTTGAAAATTGGGTTTTTGGGCAAAGGATGAATTTATTGATTTACAAAATATATTCATATGACAACAAACTTGACAATCTTTCATGCTTTTATGATAAAACCTTTTTGTTTATCATCGTTTGTCTATGCATGGTGATCCCTTTACCAGAAATATTTTATGCTTGTACACTACTTTTAAGCAATAATACTTATTATGGACTGAAGTATATATTTGCTACAGTGGGTTGTAAAGTAATTTCCCTGACAATGTTCCAGATGTTTACCTTGGTTCTTATCATTCATTAAAAATGTTTATTCTAAAACTCCAAAATTTACAATATCACCCTAGTATTAAAAACAAGAAATAGTTTTGATCGAAATCAAAGATACATTTTTGGGACAAAGTTAAAAGCTCAAAGAGTTAATGAGTTTCCTGACGTTATTACTGTCGAAGAGGAAGCCATCTTATGCAGCAAAAAATAATCAACCTTCGACAAATGTACGACGAGATATGTGACATTGTCCATGTAACTAATAACATTTATTCCATAGAAATGTTGGCATACACTGCCTACACCTTTATTGGATTAATACATTCAGCTTCCACGTTTGCAATTTTATAGATAGAAAGGACAACTTTGTTAGTAAGAGACCATATTTTCTGGAATATTTGGATCCAAGGACATCTAATAGCAGTCATTTCTATTTTCAATGCTGCTAGCTCTCAAGTAAGTTATTCTTAATGTATCTATATTTTTGTAACTCCATAAATAGCTAAAGATATTTAATATAATACTCAATTATTTTAATGGTATTTATTGGCATGGAAAATGATGTAATTTTTGACAAAGTTTCAATGGGATATGAACTCAAATACATCTTAGAGGGAGATTATTCTATGTGTGCTAAAACTTTGGTTAACATTGAATCGACTGAACAAAATTAATTATATGGAACCAGCCACGTAGCCAGAAAAACTTTTCCAGGGGCCCATATTAAGATTAAAACTGACTAAACTGGTGATTTTAGATGTGCAAACTGTTGACTTCCATATTTATCATTTGATGGATTCTCCCCAGGGGCACCTCTAGGCATTTACCTCAAAGTAGGGGCGGGGGGATATTTGGGGTGATTGAGGAGTATTCTATGAATTGGTTGAGGGTCTGGTCCTCTCCCAGTAAAATATATTTAATTGAAGCCTCAAAAGACACTTTTTAAGGGAGTACTTTTCTCCTAATAAAGGGACAACATAAGAAAAAATGTTCAGATCCACCCGAGTTTTTTTGTGATTTTACTAAATTTATTAAATATAATCTGAAAGGTTTGATTATGATTAGCTTTTACAATATTTTGATTTGAGGAAACGGGTGATGAATTGTTAACCCTTCTTTGAATTATTCCGCATTGAGATTAACATTTGTATTTTTACGGTAAAAATACCCTGCAGGCGCACGTTGGGAGTTATTGCCTCATGCGTGTATCGTCCAAGAGATCACGTATGTATTTATGTTTTATTAAGTGCTATAAAACTACTATGTATTTCTCATTTTAATGAGACGTGATGTGAGATAAGTGCCCGATTGCTGACAAATTGCCCAATAATCACACTCTTAATAACAAACTTTTATGGCACCCGTTAATATTCCTAACATTTTAAATCATCATAATGAAATTGAAGCCTTAAAAGTGGCTGGGAGCACTGTTTGAGTGCTAATTCTCAACTCTGTGGGGCAGATATTTGATTCCTTCATTTATTATTAAGCTACCAATAATATATGTTCACTACCTGTGGGCCCCCTTCCTAGCTATGAATAACGTCATAGCACCAAACACAATCCCCTCTCCACCATTCCAACACAAAGGTAAATACGTTTAGTTTTTATTGAGGGCCGTCTTTTGTAAAAACATATTTAATAACATTTAAAGGATCTAGATTTTGGTGGCCAGACCCCCTAGGATTTTTCCTGGCTACGTTCCTTTATAGGACCTAAGTACACACAAACTATGTTAATTTTTGTTAGTCAATTATAGCCTACGGTATAACTATTTTATTGTTTCTTTAATTTGTTGGTTTTACACCTTTTTTATCAAATTTATATGATGGCAAGTGCCCAAATTAATACTTTTTAGGCTTTTTTGGTTTTAGAATTCTAACGTCTATAGAGAGACGTCTATATACAAACAAACGCACAAACACACCGATTCACCTTTAATTCTATTTATATGATGTTCCCCATTTGGATTGATTAAACTATATCTTGTTTGTCCTACTATTTGACATTATCTCTCTTTCAACACATTCTTCCAACATAAAACATACAAATATGATTTCCGTGAAGAAAAATTATACAATAGTGAACAATGATTTACTAAAATAAGTAAAATTTAAATATAAATCACATTTGGTGTTATAAAAATATTCAATAACTAATTGTTTTTATTTTCAGGCAAACAACACTGCTGTGCTTATTAACAAACTGATAAACGAGACAGACGATAAAAATCTTCAAGATGAAGTAAGCATTTATTCTTGACTAGCATTGAAGAACCCTGAGTTTCCCTGGAGAAATATTTTAGGGTAAAAAGAGTAAAAAGTTTAAAAAGCTGTAAAAAGTGAAAAAAATGATAAAAAGTAGATCTAATCAAAACAATTATTAAAAGACCCGCCTCGGTAGCGTAGTTAGCTAACGCGCTGGTTTGGTGTTGCGCTAGACTACTGAAGATGTGGAGATCGAGGTTCAAATCTTGCTCGGGCGAACTGAGGGTGGGTTTTACTAAA
This sequence comes from Timema californicum, assembly GCA_902141385.1. Lineage (NCBI taxonomy): Eukaryota > Metazoa > Arthropoda > Insecta > Phasmatodea > Timematidae > Timema > Timema californicum. Next base: position 38,047 of record CABFOW010005309.1, on the reverse strand, counting down.
TGGTTTTCTACTTTCACTCCACGCAAGTGCGTTTTCAATTCCTCTAAATTCAATCTGCCCTATTCCTAATCCATTAGCGTAATTAGTACTGAAGCGTATGAACCGAATGGGTTGCTAAATAAATAAATAAAAAGTTATTATAAAGGTTAAACTTTGTAAAGAGAATCAATAAGGGCAATGAGGGAAAAAAGAGTATTATTTTAGTGTAAAAAGGGTAAAATAGCTGAAAAGTAGATTAAATCAAAATTAATTTCTGCAAATGTTATCCCTTTTACCTCATTTATTATAATTTATTCTGGTCACCCACCACATTTATGCTTTTTAAACCATTTACCCTATTTATCCCGTTTACCCTTTGTCATTTATCATTTTAATTCCAATTCACCCGTTTCACCGTTAATGCATCTCTTACACTTATTGCCCTTTTAACTTTTTTTTTACCTTTTGGCACTTTTCTATTTTACCCCCCATTTACTTCTTACCCTTTTAATTTTATTAGATTTACATTCTGCCCTTTTTTTCCTTTTACCTTTCTCGCCCTTTTTGGGTCTTTTGCCCCTCAGGCCCTTTTGCCCTTGTTACACTTATTGTCTTCATTGCCATTTTTATCCTTATAATACGTTTAATCTTTTTACACTTTTTACATTTTTATTTAACCTTTTTACAAATTTATCGTTTTTTTATCATATTTAATTTTCCCCATTCTGAACTTTTTACGGCTTTTTAAATTGATCAAATAAAATTTTAAAAGTGAAATATTAAAAAGGTATACAAATATTTTAAAAGGGCAAAAAGGTAGAAAAGAGCGAAAGGGGTAAACGGTAAACCTATTTAACATTCTTTTTAAAAGGGTGTAAAAAGGGGAAAGGTTAAAGGTGTCATTTATAAAAAAAGGACTAAAAGGTTGAAAAGTAAAAAGAATAAAAGGGGGAAAATGTAAATATAGCAAAAATTATAAAAAAGGGTGAAAAGGGTTTAAGGTTAAAACGAACATACATGGTTAAACGGCAAAAATGTAAAAGGGGAAAAAAGTAATTGTAATGCAAATAAAAAGTATCTAAAGGTCAGAAGGTGTGAATGGATAAAAAGGATAAATAAGTTATTATTATTGTTGTTGTAATTATTATTATTAGCATCACGTCTTACTACCCATTCGGGCTATACGTACTTACGCTATTGTGAAGTGGTAGGATGATTGTGAGATGAAATGTAGGACCTACAGTTTAACGTGGAGTCCGAACCACGGTGGAGGCCTGGCATTCCCCACATTCACAATTTGTGATTAATACACGTCTTATCAGAGGTGAAGGAAGGGTTTGCTAATCAGATAAATCTCTGCTGGGACCGAGGATTGAATCTCGGACCCCCAGCACAGAAGTCAAACACCTTACCCCTATACCACCAGGTTACCGATAAATCAGTTAAAAAAAAAGTGACAAAATTGGCAAAAGGCTAAAAAGCAATAACAGGGTAAAAAGACACCAAATTGTCAAAAGGGAAAATGTAGAAAGGGTAATATAGAGTGAAAAGGGTAAAAATGCTTTATTAGGTTAAAAGAGTGAAATTGACTAAAAGGTTAAAATGGGTTGAAAGTAAATCTAGTAACAATGTTAAAATTCCAGTTTCGAGTTGTACACGTTCGTTCACAGGAGCTACTAATTCATAAATTTCAGCCTTCTCCGTGCGATAAATAATGCAGAATGCTTGAGACAGTTATATGGTTGACTACTATACTTTATTCTTTAAATGTTAGATTTTAATTTAAAATCTCTGATATTTACTTCAATTCCGGAACTTCATATATATAATTTGTAGTTTTTAGCTAGAGGTAAATCAACAGCTTAGTTAGTGGCGTTGTTAAAGTTTAGATCATACATTTTTTTAAAATATCAAATAGTAGACATGTTCTTAAAATTTAAACCGTGCATTTGACACAACTTAGTGCACCATATTATATTATTTAATATAGTTAAGATTTAATTTTAAGATAATTTTCAATCTTGTTTTGGGGAGGTCTAATAAGCTGATTATCCTCCCCATCCTTACAATTTCTCTATTACTTCACCTTAACCATTTGCCCTCTATTTTGATAAGGTGTCTATACTAGTTAATATTTGAGATAAAAAAATTATGAGACAAATTGATATTGAAAATAATGTATTAAACTAAAATTGAAAAAGAATTACACTTCCAATTTACCAAAATAGCCGCTTAACGTTATTTGGGCAGTTAACTTAACTGCACTGATGGCTTTTGTTGAATAAATTTGACCTTAAACAAAGGCTTAGAACAGAGGTGGGTAAAATTTTCTCCCCGAGGGCCCCATGGACATCTGTAAGGTCTTTGGCGGGCCGCATCTGACAAAAATATAAAAATGAACTTTATATTCACACAAAAATACATTTATTAGTCGTATAACTACTGTAAATACCGGACACACAAGATTATGCTTATACACATGTAACATTATAAACGATCTTGCTTATTAGCTCACATGTTCAAAAACTCGCACTGATTGTCTATTTAACTTGTCATTTTTGTAAGTAGAATCGTGAAAGATTTACATTTTTGTGTGGCCACAAAAATTAACGTCGGGAGCCAAATTTGGCTCACGTGCTGTAGTTTGCCCTCTGCTGGCTTTGAGTTTCACATTGACCAAGTGCACTAGGGTTATTTGTTCACATTATACTGGTTTCAAAAAATTATCTCATCCTTGATACAAATATTTTAATCAGGGTATAATCATCACTAGTCTTTGGGTTTACAAAAATTATCTCTTCCTTTATACAAATATTCTAATCAGGGTATATTCATCACTAGTTTTTGGGGTTACAAAAATATATTTATCTTTTTATGATATTTATATTCCAGTTGAACATATTTTCTCAACAATTGCTGCACCGAAAAGTCAAATTCACTGCCTGTGGCTTTTTAACTTTGGACAACACTTTTTTCTATTCGGTAAGAAAGCTCTACTTAAAATTTTATGTCTACTAAGTTTTTTGTAATCATGTATAATCAAACATTCAATTAAATAGTGTATTTTACTCTCTTAATCTTTATATAACTATTATTTTTTGACACCACACCTTACTAACCGTTCAAGATATACACCTCTGTAATAATTACGATGGTAGGTTAAAGATGAGTAAGGTTGAATATGGAGGAAGCGTACCCGCATTTTTGTGGAGGAAGAATGGAAAATCATATTGTAAAACCTAGCCTCAATACACACGACCGGGATTCAAACCGCGATCTCTCCATCATCAGCCCAGCTGCTTAGTCTATTGTGATGTTGATGCCTTTAGATCATTCGGACACCAAAGCAGGTGAATATTTTATGAAATATAAATGATAATTTTGTATTTAAAATTATTGTATTATAATATATATCACCAGTAGCGTACTTAGGATTGCGAAGTAGGGTAGGGAGTTCAAGGAGGGTTTGAGGAGGAGGCACCCCCAACCACCAGAGTCAAATTTCTTTTATCATTATATACACCTAGAAGCTTTTTTGGAAGCTTTTTATTTGGTATTTGTTAACTTGATCATTAATATTTGTAATCAATAATCTTACGAAGAAACGCTGGCACTGAAAGAGAGGTAAGAGGTTAATCCTACTGACCAAAGAATAATATTTTTAGAGCTTGAAGATATCCCACTTCCATTCCCATGAAAGATAGTCCACTCCTATGAAATGAATTCATTTGGTGATTGATAGAGTGACTATTTCTGATCACCTGATATTTCCTTTGCTCACAATATTTAACTGGTTATACCTCCTTCCTCCCTTTTATTTTCTCTTTAGATCTTCGTAGCTCCTTCAACCCCCCATCCCGTCCCCTATTGGGTAATCTACTGAATAGCACTGAACGGAAAATACGAGTACTATAGTAGACGTTTTAAAAAATTGAATTAATCTTGTGTATGTCGATAACACTAACGTACACCAAAGTGATCAATTTTAAAAACTGGTTAAATTTATATTTAAAATTTTTGTATTTATATGGAATGTGTTATTTTGACAGATCATTGGGGCTGTGACAACATACATGATAATACCGATCCAGTTTGAATTGGCCTCCATCGTCTCAGATGCTACCAGGAATACTCTCACAAATATAAGTAGTTTTGTACCTTCATTGACAAGGTGAAGCCATTTTGGGTTCGACTCCTCTGGAAGGTTATGTCTAACTATGGACGTGAGATAAATAAACCATGTTTAACGTAATCGCAAGTGCAAGATAAATGTGACAGCTCTTGATTAATTGTTTATATTTAATATCCTATCATTACAATTTTGTTAAGTAAATGCCGGGTGACCTTGTGGTCTAGGGGTAAGGTGTCGGATTTCTGTGCTGGGCATCCGGGGTTCAATCCTCAGTCCCGGCACATATTTATTCGACTACCAAACCTTTCCTTCACCTCTGACAAGACATCTTGTGAATGTGGGGAATGCCAGGCCTCCACCGAGCTTTGGATCCCACGTTAAACTGTAGGTCCTCCATTTCATCTCACAATCACCCTACCATTACACATTAGCGTAAGTGCGTATAACCCGAACGGGTAGTAAGACGCGGTGCTAATAATAATAATAATNTGGTTCAGATTCCACGTTAAACTGTAGGTCCTCCATTTCATCTCACAATCACCCTACCATTACACATTAGCGTAAGTGCGTATAACCCGAACGGGTAGTAAGACGCGGTGCTAATAATAATAATAATATGTGAATGCCGTATTCAACAAATAGACTAATGCAAGAATGAAATATGAGTTCATTTGTTTAATTGACAGCCTGGATCAGTAGTGCATGCAGTAGTTTCTATGGGGGTAGTTTTGGATATATAATCTCTCAAATACCTGCTTTGGTTTCCGCATGGTGTAGGGCGTCACTCTTATGTTAGACAAGACTGCGGACTACTGGGAGATCGAGATTTTGATCCCAGTATGGTGGTTTTACCAAAGTGGTTACACACTCTCTATCACCACGTAAACGCAGGTACGCTTCCTTAAAATTCAAATTTAATCATCCCTCACTTATTAGCGTACTAATTAGTACATATATGCATAACCTGAACAGGTAGTAATATGCGGTGACAAAAAAAAATCATCTCGAAGCTATTACTGCTTTTACTAATAATTGTGACTCGTTTAATACGTACTTTCGTTCACTTTCAAAATAAAATGTCATTATTCTTAACATTCAACTTATGGATTTTATACATATATTCAAATATTTTTACTGTATCTCTATATTTTAAGCTTCATTAAATTCATTGTTTATCGTGAAGGTTGAAAAATTCCTCCCTTAATCCTCATCTCTCTCCACCCTTTCACTATACTCATGGGTGGACAACTGAAATGGAGACTAGAATTGAACCCGGTACTCAACTCTTAAAACGCAATGACTACACCACTGAGAATACTGGTTAATTTCATGTACAGAATAGGTCTTGGAGCAATTGTTTAATAAGTTGAATCTGCTTATTGTAAATGTTCACGGTGTATTGTGCATGAAGATTTCACTAAATTTATTGTAAAAATATCAGATATATGTCACACTATAATATATTTATATATCGCAACATTTTCAAAAATTATTTATTAGTAAACTACTCTTAAATATTTTGTTTTTCTAAAATCAAGTAGATGATGCCATTAATCTTGTAAAAAAAATTACGAATATCTAAGGCAACCCAAAGTAATAATAGTCATAAAAAATCAAATGTGTTAATCAATAACCTATTTTCTTAATTTGATATATAAAATTAAAATCACGATTTCTTCTTTGGGAATGATTTTTATTCCTTACTTATTTGAAGTATTTAATGTGTACTTTTTGGAATGACTGATTATATAAGCAAACAATAATTTCTATGAGTGAGAGTAAAAGGGTCTACCAATTTGGTCGAGAAAATTATTTTCACATACTTTCCAGGGTACTCTTATATGCCATAATTGACATTCAACCAATGGATTTACTTTCCCTTCGAAGTAAGTTGTGCTACGGATTTTAATTGCTCAAGTAATATCCATCAACCCCGGTTGGGGATGAACCTACGAACATCAGGTCTTAATGCGAGAACTTTACCCCAAGACAATCAAGGTTGACTTTAAATATTACCATATATATTTTTTTAAAAAATTTGAACATAATCCACTAAGCCATTTCGTATTAAGCATCAGCTACAGACATACAGCCAGATATAACTAGGTAAAATCCAATTTTTTAAGTTTGGGTGCTCATAAAATGTTAAAATCCATCATAATCTAGGGGTGAAAAATTTTCAATATTATATTTTCTTCATGAGAAAAAGTATAATGTAGTGTGGTATACATTTTTAGTAGAAATAAAATATTATGTTTTAGAAGTGTATAATCAATAAACATATGTGTGTGCTGTTATTTTAATTTCTTAAAATCTAAATATACTCTAATAATGTTTTTGTTGTTTCTCACTAAAACTTTAAGACAAATCACTTAGTTTAGTAAAATAAACATACTGTATTGATTTTATTATTGATTAATGGCTCTTGTCTTGAAATACCAAGCCATTAATTTAATTAGAAGGCTTATTTCTTACATTAAAATATATCAATAATATAGATAAACATTAACTATAGTATTAAAAATAAAATTAATTATAATATAATGCCACTTTGACGATAAATTCAAACTTTGAATGGACTTATTAGTTTTTTATATTAAAACAGCAAAATTGTTTTAATATCAAGTTTACTAAACCTGAAAACACTTATAAGTTATTTATGTATTTAGTTTAGTTCTTGAGTATTTTTTGAGTGTGAAATAAATATGGTTTTAAACAGTTTGCTCTATTTATTAATGTCAAGTGGTGTAAGTATTAAACCATCTTCTACATTAATTAATCTCAATGTAAGTATGTATATTTGTTCACTGAATATTTTTATTATTCTATTATTGAGCTAGAAAAATGAAATTTGGTGAAATTGTAGAGGAAAAACACAAAATTAGACAAAACCTATAAAAATTAGCATATCGCCCGAACGGATAGTAAGAAGCAGCGCTAAGTATTATTATTATTATTATTTTAAAAATAAAAATAAAAACATGTTTTAGTTATTCATTTTAATTTGTTGACATGATATTTTTGCTTCGAAACCAAGGAGAGATTAGAATATACGAGTAAATTCCAAACTAGAATCCAAAGATAGATACTGAAGATTAAAATGCAGTGAACTGTTTTTATAATTTTAATTGTTGATTCGTATCCATATAAATAAATAAAAAACGTTTCTTTGGCCAATAAGCATTTCATAGGTAACGATCAATATCGTTGATTAATGTTTAGCTTATAGGGCCTATTTATGTATTCAAACAAATCAATTATTTCTCAAATTAAAAAGAATCTTGAATTTGAAGAGTGTAAGATACAAAATTAGCTGTTTTAATGAAAAACCCGTATTCTCTTAGGGAGCCATTTAACTTAATTTTTGTATTTGGCTCATCTGTGGAAACTAAGAAGCTAAAAACCAGATAATCATACTCCCTGATGTTTTGATTGTGAAAATTTGGTTTTCCGAGATTCACAAAACCGACTGATCCGGCATCCAAACCTTTTGCTTTGATATATTAAGGAGATAATAACAATAAGCGTCTGGGCTAAATAATTCATCGCTCAGTTTGTGGAAAGATAGGCCAGTACTAACCAACAGTTGCTCAGGGGACGACCGAATGTACTAATCGTACAGTCTCTTCGTAGAAATGCTTTCCGTGTCCAGATGAGATTAGGTGATGGTGATTGTGAGTATTAGGGTGTGGAACCAGTGGAAACACCTAGACTTAGGTAAAACCTGATTAATCAAACTCCGCTGGCCTTTGGAGTAGTTCTCCTTTCGGAAAATATACCCAAGCTACTAGCCGGGAATTGAGCCCGAGACTTATGGGTGCATAGCCAGGTGCACTGACCACAACACCACGGGGCCGGTTTCCTAAGTATATACTTTTTTAGTTATTTATATAAATTTTCTTTCCTTTCCTAAACTGTTTATTGGCCAGTTCTTTGTTCATTCCTGTCTTTTATCCTAATAATTAGTTTTTGTTTGGTCTCACAATCAGAAGTTTCTCTTTGCTATTCCATTCAAATATTATATTTTATTTCTCTAATCAATCCTTTTGCTTTGTTCTCCTAGTCAGTCATTTTATTTCTATTTTAACAACCAGTCTAAGTATTATGATTTCATAATATGTCACTTTTATTTTATCCCTACAGTCAGGTTTGGTATTTATTTTTTCATTTATTTTTATCTTTACATTCAGTTCTAATGTTTTTCTCTCCTAATTAGTAATTTTTTGTATTTTTCTCCAAATAATTCCTCGTGATTTGTACTTATAATAATGTATTTTTCTTTGTTATTCCAATAAGACCTGTTTCTTTGTTCCCCTAACTATGCCTTAACTCTAGCAGTCGGTCTTCATGCCACTGAGCTACCGGGAAGGATGCTGAGATACAAGTGGAAACAACAGCTCAACGTTCCAAGTCCTAGTAAATACCACCGTTAACAATTAGTGGTGGAACAATGTAGGTGAAGTATTTATTCCCCTCCCCTCCATTTCCACTCTTTCTTACTTCTAACTGTGAGCATGCGCACAAGCCATCGAGTGCTCTGGCGTCGCACCAACTGATGGTTGTAATCGCGTCACGTCCTACTATTAATTTCTCCGGGTCTCTACAAAAACCAGGGGACATCAATTTGCCGGCGTTGGATTGAGGGAGCGAGGGAGGGAGTGAGAGGGAAAGGAGTTCAAGTTAAAGCTTCGAGGTTTCCACAAAGACTGAGACAAAAAAAATAACGCTAGCCTCAAGGGAGAAATTGTGGTAAAGCCATAGCAGACCCCTTAAGAAACCTCGACTATGTATTTTGAGGGGGAATTAGAAGGATATGAGATAGAGTCTAGGATATTAAAAATCAAAAGATTGGAAGAACCTGATATGGATTACAATTATATTTTGGGAGAAGGATTATAATGGTTGGATTACTGACGTTGCATACTTGGAGATTTCAAAGCTATTTATATAAGCGGGTTGCATCTTATCTTGACGCACATAAATATTCTAAGCGCTATCACACTGGGGCGCCAATGTACGAAATATAAATAGAGGGAAGAAAATGAGCAGTTCACCCCGAGAGGTATCTTATTTATCTACAGATAACACTTACCTTCTTCCTCTGACGAGTTTACAGTCACAATAGTATTTGGGCCTTGAAAACATTGAATCGCTTTTAAAAATTACCTTTATTATGTTTTATTCTATATATATATATATATATATATGCTTCCACGGATTTTTTTTAACATAACATACATCCTTCAGGAAAACTCCTACAGGCGATTTTTGTGACCAAGCCAAATAGCCTAAGTTTTGGATTATGTATAAGAAATACGTTTGAAAATACACTAATTAAAGATAAAAATAATAAATTTATGACATGGGAGGACTATTTTTGGTATTATTTAAGAATTTATGAATTTGGTTTCAATGATGTATCTCTAAAATTCGTTGAGTAAAACGTAAATTCATAACACGTAAAAATTCTATCTTTACCTGCCATGACGTCACAGGTAGGCAACGTCCTTAAGAAAAATATTTGGTTTATTGTCTAGTTGGAATAATTTATTGAGGTGGCTCATTGAAATACGTTAGGGGTTGAATATAGGGGACGCGAGTAAGGGTAAGTGTTTTTGCAGTTTTTATACCAAAACATTTTGGTCAAAATAAATTAAATATTGTTTCAATACAAACATAAAAAAATAATCGTCTTCCCGTGATGATATCAACAGTTGTTGAATATCTGTCATGAGCATAGCAGTATTTGATGATAAAAAATTTTAGATGTGGAGAAAATGTATCATTAAATTCTGGGACACCCTTGACAGATATTCAAGAACTATTGAGGTCACCATGTGCAGAAAAATAAACTATATTATTTTCATATTGGAGAAATATGTGATTTATTCTGACAAAAAAAAAATTATATAAAAACTGCAAATATTTGGCCGTTAACTCACATTTTCTAGAATCCAGCCTTAAACAAGAATGTACAGAATTTCTAGACGAACATTTCTAAATATGATATCACTGGAACTGTTTTTATTTTCACGATCACGGCTGGGTTGGTTTACAATGAAAATAAATCAGACGTTTTTTAGAGATCGACTATGTAGCTATAAATTATATAGTTAAACCATTTTAAATTGAAAAATGACTACTAAATAATACTATCCAGATCCATATCGGTGGGAATGTGGGCTATAATTAAAGTTAGTCTAATTTGGTTTGTCGGTGACGAAGAGCTCTCGGTTAGATCCCCAGCCAGGTGCAACTCCCCTTTCACACAAACAAGGATACATTTATCTCAATTCTTCCTTACATATCCCTACATCTTTAGAATAAGTAAATTAGTAAATTCTGGATGAGTATAAGGACGCGTTTATGTACAGTAATAATGACGCGTCTGTGCTCCATCAATCGTAGCCCAGTAGTGGAAATGCTAACCAGTACTAATGTACCGTTGCCCAGGTGACTACCGAATGTACTAATCGTACATCCTTTCCGTGGAGGCTCTTTCCATGTCCCGATGAGATGAGGTGATGGTGATAGTAAGTATGAGGGTGTGTAACCATTGGAAATCATTAAACCTAACCTACGCCTAATTATCTAAACCCTGATAACCATTGGAACTATTCCTCTTACGAGAAAAATTCCCCAGTACCAGCCGGGACTCGAAAACGGGATCTTTAGGTCAGTCGCCAGTTTCTCCGACTAATATAACATGAGACATGTTACATAAATATATATACATACGGTACATATACTATGTGTAGTAAGAAGTACAAGAAAAAATATTAATAATGGAAGCCTTTTTTTATTCAACCTAATTGACCTAATTTTAACTTAATTAAAAAGTATATTTTAAATAAGCCCCAGGCTATCATTAGTGAAGTATTCTATGTATTTCCATACAAATAAGATTTTTGTCATCTAATTTAAATCTTCTCTCTTTTTCTGTATGCCGAAGCTCAAAATAAATATTGGCTGAGTGACACGAATAGTTTGTAAAAAAATGTTCTCGATTAAAATGTATAAAATGATGCTTTTATCCTTACATATAAGGTATATATATATTAATATAGGCGAAGAAGTGTTTGGTAAAAAAAATCACTCCTGAGCTAAGTGATTAATTTTATAAAAAGTAAACACTAGTATGAGCAAGAATGCAGATTGTAAATATTGAATTGATTAAAAAATTAAGTCATATGGTATTTGATATAAAATTCTACCATTAAGGATGTTTTCAACTGTACAGAAAGGTTTAAAATCATCATATATGTATTGCCTTGATCTCTAAAGACAATTTTCAAGATGCCCGTACATCTTGGTTTTTAGTACACTTATTCACATTAATCATTATTTTTTTAAAAAATCCATAAAATGCTTTCCAAATATAAATTAAAGAACAATTATTAATGAGGAAGTAATAACAAGTTAAAATATTAATGATGTGTGAATTTTTGAAATGTCGAGGTCAAAGTCGAAAGCTATATATTCTTTTCTTGGAATACAACACCCGCAATAGCCTACGTTTCTTCGAAACATTACGAAATAATAAGAAAACCTAGAAAGTCTTGAAGCAACTTGAATGAAAAAGGTAGAGGCTTTGATGTATAAAACTAAGGTTAGTTGCATGATTTTTCACTGTGCTGACCACATGGCATTATTTATCTGCAGAAGTTGGCCCTACTTTCGCCAAAAGACAGCGGCCCCTCGGTTAGTATTCGATTGCGGGCTAAGAACATGGAGAGTATTTTTAATGGAGATAGACCTATATTATGAACATATTTCAAATATTTTACTAACTACTATATAGTTAAATATATAATCATTTTTATAGCAGCTACTAAACAGGTATTTTAACGCCAACTAGTTATTAATTAACATAACGTAAGCAGAGATAAACGCAGGCATGTTTGTATAAAATAATAGAATGCGCTTTGTTTTTAATCTTTAAACCTTTCTCCTTACCTAGATGCACTTATAGATGTTTTGCAAACTAAATGTATGTCACGTGCTTCGGTGGCCGCATAGTTTAAAGCATCACTCTCATGTTAGACTAGACTTCCAATGACATGGGGATCGGAATTCGAATCTCAGTCGGGTTTAATTAGGGTAGTATTTACAAAAAGGTTTTTCATTTTTTCTCCACTTAAATGTAGATACACTTCCTGAATTCAATCTTACTCATTTTTAACTCATTAGCCTAATTAGTACACAGGTGAATGAGCTGTACAGGTACTAAGACGTGGTGCTAGAAAAAATGTAGGTAATATGACAGCAACAATAAACTTATATTCAACGTCAACTTCGGAGTTTATTTGAATGTTTAAACCATCACTTCGACTTCATTGACATTTAAAAGGTGATTATGACACACCCACATTAAAATACATTCTTTAAGAAAAGCACTACTGCTCCTTAGGTGTAATACGGACCTAATTTTTGGGTGCCATTATATTTCTTTATTTTAAAATGTGAATTGATTCTTTTCCACACTGATTCTCTGTTTACATAACCAATTTTCATTGAAAAGAAAAAATTATGCTTTTACATCAATGATATTCCTAAAAATCTTAAAATTCCAAAATTATATTGAAAAGGGACGCCAAAATTTCAGTAAGAATACCATTTATTTTGACAGCAGTTACTTGAGTTCTACCAAAAATATTTGAATGCTCATATTTCTTAGATGAAAATAAACAATAGCATTTTTTTTAGTACTACCATTTAAAATCTTACAAATTTTATTAATGTGGCGGGAATTATAATTTACTATAGTCGATGAATGTATGGACGCTATTTTTTTTAACACTGTGGCTTACTACCCATTCGAGCTATACGCCTATGTATTATTTAGTCTGATGCGTTAAGAATTAGAAAGGTTAAATTTAGAGGAAGTGTACCTGAATTTACTAGGAGGGGAAATGAAAAAAAACATTTAGAGGAAAACCACCCTCTGTACACCCAACCAAGATCGAGCCCCGATCTCCCCATCATAAGCAGTCTAGTCTATTGTGGTGGTGACGCCTTAAGCCATGTGATCACCAAAGCGGGCTATGGACGCTATTAAGACAAGGTACCCAATGTCATGACAAAGTGTTTTAGGTAAAAAATCACGCCTGAACTTATCTAGACTTGACAACAAACTTTGTGAAATGTAAAAGCAACAAAGTTTGACTTGGGTAATATTTCACCCCAGTACGACTAGTTTGTTTTTTTACCGCACCGTTGCGGGTAAAAGGTTAAAACAAAACACGAACTAAGGAGAGAGTGTTTAATTTAAATCATTAAGAGTCCTTCTTTCAACTTAAATAATTATCTGGCTGTACTCATCTTGACCTCAGTATAGGCGAAGATCAAAATTCACGCCCGTGTTTTAATTAAAAGTTACACATATTGAAACTAGATGGCACGAGCATAGCGACAGTTACATACAATAAACAAGTGTTTTAATGTTTATATTCTAGATGGCATAATCTATTATTTATCAAAAGTTTAAGTTTTTCAAGAGATTCTTATAATTTACTCAAAACGTGAAATATAGCAGAGGCCTAACTGGACATTAGCCTCAAGAAACCTTAAAACAACAAAATTTAAGTAATTAACAACAATTTAGTTCCTTATATCAATTGTGGAATAAACTAAGAAAACATAATTTTATACAACTACTGCGGATAGCTTATAGTAACAAATTTACCACATACACCCTTTAAGTAATATATAGGTATATATAAAAAAAACTAGTATTGTGAAATATTACATTGAATCTTATATACTCCAAGTTAATGATTTAAATATTAGTTATTGAGTCTATTTGATTAGGCACTTGAAAATTCATTACATTTACAAATATACGCCACCTATCCCTATCTTGGACTAGTTCTATCCAGTCCACCTCATTACACCCTATCCCTATCTTGGACTAGCTCTATCCAGTTCACCTCATTACACCCTATCCCTACTTTGGGCTAGTTATATCCAGTCCAACTCATTACACCCTATCCCTATCTTGGACTAGTTCTATCCAGTCCACCTCATTACACCCTAACCCTCTCTTGGACTAGCTCTATCCAGTTCACCACATTACACCCTATTTATTTTAGGTCCATTTTAATGTTATCCTCCCATAAGCGTCTATGTCTTTCCAATAGCCTCTTCCCAATGACTTTGCCATTCAGTATCCTGAACACTGTTCTTGAAACATTCATTCACGCTCTGTTTGTCCTGTATAGCGTAATTTGCGAGATTTTATTAAGCTAACATTGTCTTGTGATGAGTACAGGGTATGTAACTCATTATTTTAGAAACTCCTCCCCTATACAGTAAGTTTATCATAGTTTGGACCAAATATTATCCTAATAATCTTGTTTTCGGAAGCCATACAGGTTTTTTTTCACCATGCAAGATGGAAAGATACTAAGTTTCACAAATAATTAAATCTTACCATAAATAAAATAATAAGACTTAAAGGATTAACTAATGGTCTATGATGGTAACTATTAATATCAGTGATTGCAATTATTGTGCGTCTATTAGCTTTCACCAAAAAAACAGTTTCAATGATCAAATGGTTTAAGGCATCATTCTTGTGTTGGATTAGACTGTCAATTATGGGGATATCAGTGTCCAACTCTCAGTCAAGTGTTTTGAGGTTGCATTTTTCTAGATTATTTCCATCCTCCCGCCACTAAAATTCTGGTGCACTTCCTCTAAATTCAATCCTCCTCATCCATAACACATTATCTTGATGCATATAAGCTGAACGGTTAGTGACACGTTTTGCTAAAGAAAACCTAAAATATATAAATACAATATTATAAGTATGTAAATCCTTTGTTTAAATGTATTGGGTGTTATAGCAAAATCAAAATAAATATTTTACTCATAAAAATATATGATATTATGGTTCGTTAAAATTATGTGTTTTTACATCCTTTACTGTTCCCAACCTGTGGTCTGGGTCGGTTTTTCTATTCAAGCCATATATTTTTCCACTACCGGCTTGTTAGGCCTGTCATAGCTTCATATGCCTTATAATCTATCCTAAGACAAGAACTGGCACAACATACAGCTACCAGTCATTAATTTATCACTGTGAAAGGGTAAACCCATATTTTCATCAATGATAAACCATCGGTCATGGTGGGAATCGAAACCAGTAAGCTTAGCTCAGTGGGCAGACACGCTACCGACTGAGCTAAGGTCGTTAAAATCATTTATTAACGAGTATAATAATTAATTTTAAGAGAGAGGCAATGTCACTTAAACACTTTTATTTTTAAAATTGTGAAATATTCAAACTAAACAATTATTATCATAGAAATGAATACAAATTTAGAAAGTGTTTTCGTATTTTAAAATGTTTACTAAACAATATATTAAGTTAAAGTGTAACTTTTGGCTGTCGATCTTCACATGTGTCACTTTAGCTCTGACCAACATTACCCGCATTGCCCTAAGGCGCCCTTGTTACATGTGTCAGAATTCTAACGTCCTCTCTAGGATTTTCGAATCTTCTAGAGCCAAACGTCAGATAGATTGGTATCTATCTATTGAAGCTTACTTGCTTGCTTTCCTCGTGTTCCTTGCCCCCCCGCCCCCATGTCACTGGCATTTTCCAAGTCTTGGATCATCCGAAATCAATTGACGAGACGTGGAGAAAAGTTTTAAAGAAAAAAACCCCAACCATCTTAGAAAGGTAAGACTTACCGGTATAGAATAGCAACGCAGAGATAAACTTTCATGAGTAGGTAAACCCAGTGAAAGTTTAAAATATTTTTTACTGGGATGGGAGGAGGACTCGTTTAATATATTTCTATCTACAAAATATGTATATATATGTATATACCATAATAACCTTGATGGAATTTATAAATAATTAAGTTTAGTATAAACAATTGTGCATTGATTTAAATGTTTCTGGTTTGATTATCATTATCAACTAACATTTTCAAAAAATGTATTGGAATTAAGTATAAAACATTTCGGACTAATATTGTGTCTAAAATAACTAATTATATATATATATAGTAAGTAGTTGGTAATAAATAGATTATTGATCTAAAACAATCTAGCTAAAAATGGTCCTTCGCATGAATAGATTACAGTTTAAAATATACGTCAGAAAAAATAGTTTCACTCACTAACTATTATTAAAGGCAAAGTTAAGGGTACCTTGAACTACAGTATTTCTCATGAGAAAGACAGTTTGGAATCTTCAAATTCACTAAATTTTTGTTTTATAAAAATGCTTGGCATTGAACATAATAAAATGACTATTCCTTTGAAGAATGTTATGTCTATATTTCTAAGCGTTTATTTGGTTCTCGGAACTACGCTATTTCATTTTTCCTCAGTTATAGTGTTAAAGATTCTGATATATAGTCTTCCCCAAACAAATAATGTCTTCTATATTAATAAAATGAAGAGTTTGTTTGTTTGTCACGAGCATTGTGCGATATCAACCACAGGCAAATTGTTGAAATGTTAAAATTAGTAGCTCCTGTGAACAAACATGTAAACCTCGAAGTTTGAATTTTAACTTTTTTTAGGTTTAAAAAAAATGTATTTAAAACTAAGTTGGAATAAATAAAAAACATTTTTTCTTTCTGTATTTTTGAAGCAAAGAAAAGATTCGCCCACGGTAGCCACGAAATCCATGGCGTGGTTACTCCAGATACTTTTGCTTGATTTTAATAAGATTATAACATAAACTTAAAGGTAACAATCAAGATCATTTTTCAGTCGTTTCTATGCATCATCACTTCCATTGTCGTGAGAAATTAGGCCATTCGAGGATTTTGGTTTTGTCGTTGTTTAATTAGCCGCTGTCTGCAGTAAATGGTTTTAATATTCTTTGCACAATCTTATTATTGTTTTAAATACCAACCTACCATCTTTTTTGATCAGTAAAAAGCATAATTAAACATATCTATAAGACTCACCTATGTTTGATAATCCTAAATCCTAGGGAGTTTGGGAATTAATATTTTCAAACATAGCTATCGTAGCTAAATTATTTTAATTTTAAAAATAAAATTAAAGATATAAAACTTCTAAGTGTTGATGCTGGTTATTATATTTATTAGTAAGGCCTTGGACCTCTCCTAGAAATCCCCCCTCCCCTCACCCCCATATTTTACCCGAGCTATTTTGGAGGTAGAACTGTAGACTTTAGAGGAAGCATACCACCATTTTCATAAAAAAAGAAGTGAGGAATAATTTATAAAAAGCAACCATACTAACACCCGTCCAAAATTTGATCCCAGATACTACCCTCAGTGGTGAAAAATACATCATAAGCCTGACATCTTTGTTCACGTACGTACTGGTACAAATCCAAGGAAAGTTGGGAAAACGTATAAGTAACTTCATTGGATAAATGGGACAAAGAAGTAGTTTACTAATCGTGAGAGGGTTTTTGGCTTTCATGTCTATTCTATTTCAATTCCATTTATCATTAATTTTTTATTCCCCAACTACTCTTTAAATCAGTTTGCCTCCCCTTTATTTTATCTCTTTTTTTTTACTTGCGCGTCTTTAAACTCAAATAATATAAATAGTTATTTAAGGAAATATCTTTAAGAGAAATTCAAAAAAACAACTTCATATGAAGGTCTGAACTTAAAAGAGAAATATAAAATAAATATAAACATTTTTTTTTTGCCCTTGAAGATGGCCAAACTTAGGGTCGATGACGTAATAAACCCAGTCAATTCCGTGTGGTCAAACAAACATGTGAAAGCATTCCAAGCTCGGATCAAACTGTTGTAAAATTCATGGTGTTGACTCTTTGGGAGGTTGAAGGTGAAGGGGCTGAGGGGTACGGGGAGAAGAAAATGGGGAACGTAGGAGTCAGAGGGTAATCGAGCTTCAAGTGGGCCTCGGCTTTTTTACTCCTAAAAAAAAATCCCCTTCCAACAGTATCTACACACACCCCATTTTCTCAGTTAAATCTTTTGAGGGGAAGATATTCAAACTCTTCAGAAGAAGCAATAGAGAAATGAAAGGAAAGTTGTTGTGTTTTTTTATGGTTCAGTAAGGAAAATAAATAGGCCTGATTTGATTTAAGTCGCAGATATTCGTGGGTCTAGTAATCAATAAGAAATGGATTATTATTATTATTATTATTATTATCACCGCTTCTTACTACCCGTTCGGGTTGTACGCACTTACGCTAATGTGTAATGGTAGGGTGATTGTGAGATGAAATGAAGGACCTACAGTTTAACCTGGAATCCGAACCACGGTGGAGGCCTGGCATTCCCCACATTAACAAGATATCTTGTCAGAGGTGAAGGAAGGGTTTGGTAATCAGATAAATCTGTGCCGGGACCTAGGATTGAACCCCGAAAGCCAGCACAGAGATCCGACACCTTA
>CABFOW010005309.1:0-18826 GCA_902141385.1 Timema californicum | reverse complement strand
AAGTAAGTAGCCCAAACAGTTAGTTATATGTGGTAATATATATATACATATATATATATTACCACATCTAACTAACTGTCTGGGATATATATATTACAGATTAGTTAGATGTGGTAATATATATATATTACCCCATCTAACTAACTGTTTGGGCTACGTGCAGATGTATTAATTATTTTAATGTATTATAAATAAGTAAGGTTGAGTTAAGAGGAGTTGAACCCACATTGGCGTGGAGGGAAAGTGGAAAACAATTTTTTTTTAACCCCCCAGTACACCCAACTGTGATTCAAACTATTATCTATGAGTCATGGGCAATCCCGTCAACTGTGAGTGACGCGTTAGACCACTCGACCACCGAAGTGGGTTTCTGTTGATATATAATTAGCTCATAAAATTTAATGAATGCTCAGTTTTCTAGATGATAGCTTAAATGTGTTATTACCTCTAATAAATAAAGTATGTGGATGAATGGTTAAATGTTCAATTCTTAGCATATTTAAACACTGATATTATTCATTTCAAGTTACTTGCTAGCTAATCATATTTACAAGTTTAATGTGTATGTGCAAATTTTAATAAACCACTTCAATCGAGACCGGGTATCTTAATAAGGTGTCATTTTACTTTCTCATTTAAATAAACTATTGTAATCATACACATCTTGGATATTATAATTTTATGTGCAACCAAAATAATATTTTTGACGTTATGAGGAGAAAAGCTTTATCTTGGTGTGGCATGTAGTGGGAATGTACCTGAAGAAAAAAGTCAGAGAACTGTCATGGACGGCATACCTGACACTTGAAGACCTCTGGGGTGACTCAAAACCGGGTCCTTGGAGAGGAATTTTATCAGGAGTTACAACGTTTTTTGGAGCCCTTTTCAATTTTACATTAATCTTGTCTAAAAAAAGATATTAATTCTATATGAAAAAATAAAGTAGACAGTAAATAATATTATACTTATAAACAAATTAAAAAATAAACACAAAATATTTACACAACCTGTTAATTTAGCAATAGTAATAGAAGTGAAAATGTGAATTATAGTCTTCAATATCGTACATACACATTTTCTGAGATCCCGATAAATTTTCAGGCCCCTTTTAAATCCCCGAGTACGATGTACCGGTTGTATCCCCTGCAGCCCCTTCTAATAGGGCATACCTAGAACGATATGGAGTGCCGATATGGTCAGAGATCTCAAGGAGATAGGTGTAGGGCAGCGGTTCCCAAACTTTTTGAGTCGCGGAGCACTTCTCAGGAGAGAAATTCGTGACGGAGCACTATCGTTGCCCTTAGACCATGTTCATTTTTGGCTGTTTTTACGTAACTGCATTTTCAAGTTGCTAGACAATTTTTTTATCATATAACAAAAGCACTTATTATTTTTTGAATTCAAAATAGCTTATATTTTGATCCAAACTTAATGTTTTCCATTGAAAGACATTGAAAATTAGAACTTAACGTGTTTTTTTTCTCTAAACACTAATTTTGCACATACGTGTATTCGGCATAAAGGCGAAGATATTTTCACCTAGCACCTACATAGGTAGTAACCGAATGACATTATTATTGGCTCTGGAAACGAATTTTTAAGCATTTGGACATGTTAAGGTGGGGATGCAGGGGACGCAAGAAAAGGCGAGTGTTTTTGCACTTTTTATAGCAATACTTTTTTTAGGATCAAATAAATTAAATATTGCTTCTATATAATCATAGAGCTTAATTTTCTTCACATGGCGAGATCAACATTTCTTGAATATCTGTCAAGGATGTCCTGGAATTTAATAACAAATTTTTCTCTTCATTTAAAAAGTTTCTTAGATAATGCTGCTCTGTTCACGACAAATATTCAACAGATAATGAGGTCACCATGTGAAGAAAATTAAAATCTATGGTTTTATAGAAGCAATAGTTTTCTTATTTTGGCAAAAAAAAGTTTTGCTCTAGATCTAGAAACTTTAAATTAACTCACCTTAACTCGCGTCCGCTGCATACTCACCTTAAACATCAAGTTTTATTCATTATACATATTTTTTCTACACTAATTTCAGAGAAATAAGGAACTTACTTAAATACATAAACGAAAACCAACAACAAAAAACATAAAGTAATGCAACACATTTGAGAACGAATTCAAAGCAGGTAGTGTAAATATACAATACTACTCACCTATATAAGGTATTACAGTTTCAAAATAAAAAATGTAGCTTGGTATCGAAAAAGAACGATAAAGCATAGCCAAAGAACTTAGATTCTAATGAGAGGGCTGGGACTGTTTTGATTTGCACAATGTGGCTATACCTGGTTTAATTTGGGACAGCTGCAACCGAATATCTGGCTCTGCATTCAGGCGGGATCTATATTTTGTTTTAGTAGCCACATAAGCAGAGAATCCTGATTCACATAAGTAAGTTGTTGTAAAGGGTAAAATGATGATTTTCGCTTTATCTGATAAAACTTTAAATTCGTCTTTTAGCTGACACCAAAATTCTGTTAGTGAATTCTTAGTTGCAAAATTATATTTTACCACAGAATCTGATGTCAAATCAATCATACACTCATACTGGTGTGATGTCAGACAGGCTGGCTTTTCCGACACAGCAGAGTATGGGTTTACAACCCAACAGTTCTCTTTTATTTTATCGTGGAATTCTTCTGGAAAATAACAGTTGAAACTATCAAGCAAATTTAGCAGATGAACGTGAAACTCATTTAAGATATATTCGGGTACGTCAGAATCTAGTTCTTCTCTAAATTCTTTTACCATTTGTAAACTGTCTAGATTTAGATTTTTCATTGAATCCGCCAAAACTTTATTTTCTTTTTAAACGCTTGTACTTTATCGCTGGCATCAAAAACGGTTACTGCTTTCCCTTGAAGTGAGATACTTAAGCCATTAACTTTTTTTTAAATGTCTGCTAAATACGCCAATTTCATAACCCAATACTCATCACACAGCCTGTCTCCCAAAGCGAAGTCGTTGTCAATCAGGAAGGTTCTGACTTCAGCCCTCATTTCAAAGAGCCGAGTCAAAGCTTTGCCACGAGAAAGCCACCTTACTTCTGTGTGAAGAAGTAAAGACGTATGTAGACTCCCCATGTCTTCACACAACAGCTTGAATAGTCTTGTATTTTTAGGTCTAGATTTGATAAAATTAATTACTTTCACGCTTTCGTCCAAGACTTCTTTTAGGAAGGGTGGCATTTTTTTCACAGCAAGGGCATGGCGGTGGAGGATGCAGTGGCTACTGCTGCATTCCTTGACTTTTTGTTTTATTCTTGAGATAGCACCGGACGTCTTCCCAGTCATGGACTTTGCGCCATCCGTGCACACATCAACGCAATTATCCCATGGGATGTCACTCACTGTGAAAAATTCTTCTATTAATTTGAAAATTTCAGCGCCAGTTGTGTTAGTTGGTAAAGGCTTGCAGAGAAGCAGATCCTCTTGAAAAGACTCCAAGTATTGGTAGCGTACAAATACTATTAAAATTGCCAATCCAGCCACATCCGTTGATTCATCCATTTGGAGCGAAAACTTAGTGCATTTTATTCGTGAAAGTAAAGTAGCTTTCACATCCTCTGCTAAGTCCCCGATTCGTCGCGAAATCGTGTTATTTGACAAAGGAACGGTGTCTACTAGATTCGTGGCTTTTGCATCCAGCATACTTTCAACTATGTCCTTTACACAAGGCTTTATAAGGTTTTCAGCGATGGTATGGGCTTCGCCAGCTTGAGCAACTCGGTAACTGACTAAGTAGGACGCCACCAAAGCCTGTTCATTAACTGTTTTTGAGTGATAAGATATAATTTTCTGGGCTTGTGTAAGTTCACCATACTTCCTTCTGAAGAAATCAGTCGGTTTGCCCTTGCATTCTGGATGGACCCCCTCAAAATGACGGCGCATTTTTGCTGGGAACATCGCACTGTTTGGCAAAACTTTCATGCAAACTACGCACTGTGGTTTGTTGTCACTAGTCTCAACAAATCCAATATCCAAGTAGGAATCGTGATACTTCCTTTTTATAATTTTTTTACCTGTGGCACTGATCTCCAAAGAACTAGTACTAGGCAGTTCTTTCAAAGCTCAGAAGTTTCTGTCACACCTACTGTCGCTGATTCGTCTAAAAACCCTTCATCCTGTCCAGAAATTCTAGCATTGGCAACTGCTCCATCTTCTTCCACACTACAATATAAAAATAATATTCGTATCATCTGGGTAAATAATATTAATGATAATAATAAATGTCAAGTATTTAATAAAACAATTGATCAAAGAACCATTGCTCCTAAATTAACGTTGAATATTGTTTAAGAATGTAAATGTTTCTCGCATGTTTGCTCACAATGCTTGTTAAATGTGAGTAACCATCTTATCCTATCACTTGGTGACATCAAATTGGCTGCAGCTTCAAGGTTACTACCAATTAACAGGCCAAAATTCGAAAATAACCTGAGCTGAAATCTATTTTTGTTAAAAGTGGAACAATATGTACAACATGCAATGCATATACTGAAAAGTCTTTATTTACTATTTAATTTGTATAAAGTTGTATGTACCTTAGTCCCTATCTCTTCTTTTAGGTCCTGTGTTATTGGCATCCAAAGCTGTTACTTGTTTTAATTACACACGCTCCTATTCTAGCAGACCCCAATAGATAAACACTATTCAACGTTAAAAAAAATGCATCTAACATAATATGTGTACATACCTGTTAGCTGTTGATGCTTCCATAGCTACTGGAGGAACTGTGGCGGAGGTTTTAATAGTCTTTTTTAAGGATCCAGATTTCAGCCAGCGATCCATTGAAAGCAAATCTATGATATTTTCTAAATCACTACGTAGGTGCTCCAAAAAACCTGTAATAGGCAGGTGTTTCGTCCTCAAGAGGTAAGATCCATGTAAGTTATTAACGTAATTATTTTAAAAAAAATCACACAACAAAAGCACTCGTGAAAAAATAACACCGCACTGCAATTTGACTCGTTTCGACTCTCGACTAAACATTGAATGAACTGCAACAGAATGAAGGAGCGAAGAAACAAAGAGTTTTTAATATACAATAAAGACTTTCCAGAAAATTCTGTAAAAGTGTCAAAGCTAACAATCGGATCTTTAAGTACGGTGAGGCTCTCATTGAGCCTGGATTAGCTGGCGCCATTGAGCCTATCTGTCTAGTTTCGCCACGTGAAGTCCGTGTGCTTCACGGATTTTCTCAATGTTTTGTGTGGTTCCGAGAAGTTGCGGGCGGGTAAACCTGACTGAGGTGCTGCATGACAATGCACTTTGGATCCATAATACTTGCTATTTACACTGCTTTATGGCAAGATGCAGGAGCTAAATTATTTCTACACAATACTTATCTAAAAACAGTTCATGACCGCAAAAATAAACAATTTTGAGATCTTGTCACATTTATTTTATTTTTATTTACAATCTCTCCGCGGAGCACCTGGAGAAGTTTCGCGGAGCACCAAGTGCTCCGCGGAGCACACTTTGGGAACCGCTGGTGTAGGGGTAGATTGTCTCAGGACAGAACATGGAGGCGGCAGATTATGGGAGGGGGGGGGGGTCAGCGTGTGGTCTTTAAGGCCTGTGATCGTCGTTAATCAATCATCAATCATGTGCTGCCAACCTATAAAAAAGTAAAAGGATTTAACATTTTTCTGTATCTGTGTATGTCCGTATATGAGTATTTAATGGAGTGCGTTTAGGCTAGATGTTTAAATGTTATATATTCATTGGCCTACATCGGGCTTAGATCGTGATTTAAGTTCAAGCTTTATAACTAAATGGTAGCTTACTGTTTATTAATTCTTGAAAATTTGAAATTTTTCAAAAATACTTTTAACGATTTTAAGATTGAAGAAAGCAATGGTATGTACAATAAATTATAATATGCAAGGGGAAGATTGGTAGATGAATGATTATAATTACAAAGAGGAGCAAATTCTCGATTTTAATCGAGAACATTGAGAAATATTATTCTTTATTCCTACATCCATCACAGACTCTGCCTTTAAAATGAGTGAGTAATGACCCTGAAACCGGAATGATCCTTAGATAGCTCAGTGGTAGAGTATTGGTGCTTTAAGTTAAAGGCCCCATGTACGATTACCAAGTCAAGCTGTCATTTTTCAATTTATTCGATTTGATGATTTTGTTCAAAATGTAAGTACTTCCTCTCATGTATAAAAGATACCAGTGATAGCACAAGATATTATCACGCATACACACTGGAAGTGTTGACACAACTTTGCTATTTTGCACCGTCAGCACCTTTAGCCCAAATCTACTAAACAATATCGCCCTACGGTTCAACGATCATTCTCGAAGAACAACAAGAAACTTGCAGCATAGCGGAGTGCCTACCTCATACGATATATAGTCCTGGTATCATAGTAAGGACCTTTTGAAAAATATGAAAAATGTTTATGTGATCTAAAACATAACTCTTAGGAAGACATATGGTTCAAAAGGGACTAGAGAATTTGGGAGTTAATGATGCTACATAATGATGAGCTACATAAGCTGTACTCATCACAAGACCTTGTTAGGACAATCAAGTCTCACAGATTATGGTGCGGAGGACAGGGTTAGAAAAATCTAAAACCGTGTTTAAGGCATTGGCTGTTAAACCCAATGGGAAGAAACCATTGTGAAGACATAGACGCAGCTGAGAGTTTCACATTAGAATGGACCTGAAAGAGATAAGGTGTAATGTGGTGGATTGGATAGAAAAAAATTGCTCAAGATAAGGAAAGGGTGTAGTGAGGTGGACTGGATAGACTAGCTTGATATAAGAATAGAGTGAATGAGGTTGACTGAATAGAACTAAATTAATATAGTGATAGGTTGTAATGAGGTGGACTAGATGGATCTGCCTTACGATAGGGGTAGGGTGTAATGAGGTAGAATGGATATAGCTAGCTTAATATAGAGATAGGATGTGATGAGGTGGATTGGATGGAATCAGTTTAAGATATGGAGAGGGTGTAATTAGGTGGACTGGACACAACTAGCTAAAAGAGAGATAGGGAGCAATGAGGTGTATTGGTTAGAAATAGCTTAAGATAGGGAGAGGGTGTAATATGGTGGACTAGATAGAAATAGCTCAAGATAGGGAGAGGGTATAATTAGGTGGACTGGATAGAACTAGCTCAAGATAGGGAGATGGTGTAATGTGGTGGACTGGATAGAACTAGCTCAATATAGGGAGATGGTGTAATGTGGTGGACTAGATAGAACTAGTTCAAGATAGGCAGAGGGTGTAATTAGGTGGACAGGATAGAACTAGCTCAAGATAGGGAGATGGTGTAATGTGGTGGACTGGATAGAACTAGTTCAAGATAGGCAGAGGGTGGAATTAGGTGGACTGGATACAGCTAGCTTAAAGAGAGATAGGGTGTAATGAGGTGTACTGGATAAAATTAGCTTAATATAGGGATAAGTTGCAGTGGGGTGGACTGGATATAATTAGTTAAATGTAGAGATAGGGTCAAATGAGTTGGACTGAATAGAACTAGTTTAGTATAGAGAAATGGTGTAATGAGGTAGACTGGAAAATAATGCTCTTTTCAGATTCAAATTCCATAGAAAAATAATAATGTATATTACAAGTGACAAATGCAGATCACGTGGCTTGACGTATGGATACGTGAGAGTAGATCAGCACAGGACACTACCTTTAAGGTAGATGCAGGTATTGTGGATATAAGTTTTATATCGGCTCTCTCTAGTTTTCAGTTATATCTACTGGTGCTGTTCTGTGGTAAGAAAAAACTGCTGGCAATATTGGCGAACCAGCGTTGCCAAATTTGTTTTACACTTAAGGGAGGATTGACCCCACAAAAACAAGAGAATTGCAAAGTTGTTTCCCAATAGTAATTATGTATTTCCATTGAAGATGATATTCAATATAGTATTGTTAATAGGTCGTATTCGGCGGTTTGGGGGTAGGTTGTTCGCCTCAGTACTTGATGTTTGAGGGCTCAGATCCAGCCGAGGTCAATGTATTTTTCTTTTTTTATTAAACTCTGTTGCACATACTCCTTCAAAAGGGATGTCGATCCATCGGTTCCATGTTGATTGTGGCATGATAAGGAACCCTAAAAGGTATGTGAAAACACCTTTTCCACCAAAATTGGTAGGGTCTTTTACGCCCTCTCATAGAAACTCGGTGTGGAAGGCAACGGGAAACCACCAAACTTCCTGAAATCCCATAGTACATGGGATTTCTACCAGATGGTGCAGGTATCATTAACCAGCCGAATGACTGAGTTAGTGACCAGCTTTTGATGGATATAAATCACATCAAACCAATCTTCAGGGTTGTTGACTTAAACCTTTATAAATTTCAAGTAAGAGTGTTCCTATAAAAGTTGGACTATACAGAGCGTCTTATCATTCAGCACTACACCACGTCACCCTTGGGATATGGAATACACAAAGGAATACAATCTAACAAAAATTATTTTCATCTCAGAAAGTAACTAATATAGAATCTACAGTTCTTCCTTCTTTACTTTCACTCTAGCACTGGCAGTCAAGATAAATGGCAGAGGAGTGTGCCTGTAGAGTAGTGTACTGCAGGGAGTACCAAATTCCACGGAGAAGGGAATTAGGGGGAGAAAAAAAAATCTCTTGAGATTGTTTTAGTGCGTGTCAGTAACCCTACACACGTTCGTTTGGACACTTTTCCATTTCTTTCCTTCCCGGCCTACTGAGCTAGACGTGAGTCATTTACTTAATCATGGTATTTTTAACGAAAATAAATATATTTTGTAAATATTATATCCAGCTTGGGGCTAATACCAATTTGAAATATTTGGAATTTGTAAAAACAACAAATATGGTTCTCTTAATTTGGATCCATGCTTATCATATTCTGTGCTGGCGGCCGGGGTTCAATCCTCGGTCCCGGCATAGATTTATCTGAATATCAAACCCTTCCTTCACCTCTGACAAGACGTCTTGAAAATGTGGGGAATGCCAGGCCTTCACCGTGGTTCGGATTCCATGTTAAACTGCAGGTCCTCCATTTCATCTCACAATCACCAACCATTCCACATTAGCGTAAGTGCGTATAACCCGAACGGGTAATAGGACGCGGTGCTAATAATAATAATAATATTATATTAAATATCTCAAATAATTATAATGGTATTTATGTGGGTGAAAATAATTTATCTTCAAAAGCTCTCTGAAAGATCTAATCTGAGTTAAACATTTGATCCAATTATGGTTTTCATATTATAGCTATTCAAGTATCCGTTTCAGTGGCCAAATAGTCTAAGGAGTCACTCTCGTGTTAGACTAGCCTGCTGATGACAGGGAGATTAGGGTTCGAATCCAAACTGTGTCTGATGAGGGTGATTTTTCCTATAATGGTTTACCACTATTCTACCATTCGTATTCGGATAGATTACCTATAAAATACTTCCTTCTTCATCCCTAAACCATTAGAGTAATTATACTACTATAAGGCACATGGCTGACTCACTCACTGACATTAATGTTTACCCGCTTCCAGATGAGCTAGAAACTTGAAATTTGGCAAACTTCTAACTTCTAGCCTTTAACCGACGGAAAAATTCCAAAATGTTAAAAAAAATATTTTTAACCCCCAGTAAAAAAAAATATTTCAGGGCAACTTTAAAGTCGGTGCGGACCTTTCTTTGGAGATCTCTTGTGGCTAAACGGTAAGACCTATAAAAAAACGGCCCTGGAATTAAATTAGTTTACATCCACTTGAAAATAAAACTCACTGGGGCTTTGCGGGTGGAGCCCCCAACGAGCAAAGCGAGTTATAATACACAGTAGTACAAGCTAAACAGCTAGTGAGATATGGTAATAAAAATACCTATTCATGTATTAACATTTAATAAGTTTCCATAAGTTCGCTCTTGTGGCTTTGACTGGAGCTATCGTCACTTTTATTTAGGTAGAAAAGTTGTTTTAAGCATAAATACTACTACATTGCTATAACTAAGGTTGTACGAAGGCTTCTTTTGAAATGCGTAGTTCAGTCAAAGTTGAAGTCAAAGATGAAATTTTTTGTAGTTGTCACATAACCATATTTTTAATTTATAAACTAAATATTAATTTTATGATATATCTTAATGCAGTAGCGGATTAATGTTAGGGGCACCAGGGCAGTTGTCCCTCTTGGTGATTTTCAGAAAATACTATAATAATTTGGATTTTATTCAGCTAAAAAAGAAAATTCATTGCTAACAGATTAATACAAAGGTACTAGAAAACACTTGCGAAAACTTTGATTTGAGCTTATGTAAACTTGTTCTATTCTTTCATCTCAAGGAACTGGATATTAAGTTTGGTAGTAACATTTTACAAAACAAAATGTTCCTTCTTATTTTTATTGATATAATTGATTATTTATCAACCACCTTGCAAACATACTTATATATCCTAGCTCTTTATACATATTTAAAAAAAATTAACTTTCACATAGAGATTTGATTTTTTTTTAAAGACAGAAGCTAGAAATATAATTATTTGTGTAATGGTGCCCATCCAGTCATATTTTTCTGGATCTGCTTCTGGGCGAATATATCTATCATATTCTGAAAATTGAAAAATGACACCTGGACACGGGAATCGAACTCGGGACCTTCGGCTTAGTACGCCAATGCTCTTATCACTGAGCTATCCAGGATTCGTCCCGTGCTTATTGTTATTCTTCACTCATAGTTTAAGGCAGAGTCTAAGATGGACGTCCGGAAGTCGTCAGTCATCGGCTAGTTTCGGCTATTTGTTTCATTAATATATGCAAACCCTGTACAATTATATATATAATTGTCGAATGGCTGCAAAAATGCCAACTACCGAGTCGCTCATGGCTGCGTTGTCTGATGGCTGTGATCTTAGATAATCACATGTTTATAAGCTGACGACTTCCGCACGTCCATCTTAGACTCTGCCTTAAACTATGAGTGAAGAATGACCATGGGCACGGGACGAATCCTGGATAGCTCAGTGGTAAGAGCTTTGGCGTACTAAGCCGAAGGTCCCGGGTTAGATTCCCGTGTCCAGGTGTCATTTTTCAATTTTCAGAATATGATATCTATGAGGGACTATCCCCACTAAAATGCATTAACAATAGTTTAGGCTATTTGTTTCATGAATATATATATATATTTGTTTCATGAATATATATGTATATATGCTTACGCTATTTATGCCATTTAACCAGCATTTGGTGTTAAAATATTGTTTAGTAGCAGGTGTTAAACTGATTGAATGTTTAAAGAAGTCATAATATCGAGATATTTCCCATCTATTTATGATACATTGAGATTTTCTTCTACTTTCAAAATATTTCAAAGATGCAAAGGTTAGTTTAGGCGTTAAAAAGAAGGATATTTGATCCTTGACCTTTCAAATTTTCGTACGCCCCTATAAAGTATTTGTATATTTTTTAACTATTACATTTACAAACTGATTTTCAACGGCTTAAGAACTCGCATATAGGATGCTACCTAGAACACTGTTTAAGTTGCTGGGACTTGAACCTAGGCCTTCCCGTCAATTGTGACTAACTACAACGCCATGTTAAATTTCTATACCTTGTAGTATGGTAGCCGTTACAGATTTATTTATATTATATCGATCTCTTACAGTAAATAAAATGTGTACTTGTCCGCTTTTCGTATTAAAACAGATGAGAAATGTCTTCTTTTTCCCAACCTTTCCTTCATCCAACAGAACAAACCTGCTGATTTGTTGGAGGTCTAATGTGTTTGTACACACGTACTGGTCATATGGGGGGCAGTGAGAAGTGAATAGGGGTCAGGGGATACAAAAAAAAAAAAGCCTTCAACTGTCGGTGGCAATACAATGACGTAATGAACCACTTTGTGGCTAGACCAATATTGGCCACTCTCCTCCTATTAATGACTTACTGGTCTGGTATTGCGTGCCGTTATTAGGGTTTGCTTGAGACGGTCCCGCGTTGAATAAGACACTAAGTGACGGAGGTAGTTAAATGTAATCTTTGTTAAGTTTTTGACATTTTTCACCGTAGAATGTATTTGTTTCCTAAATAATTATTTTACTCGCATGGATGAGAACTTGAACTAAAAATCATGGCCAGATACTTCGTTTTGCAGTTTTTTTTACTGAGGTTGTTTTTACCCAAACCATGTCCCAAATTACCTTTACGCAAATGCAGGTACATTTAATATAGATTCTACTCTATTCACACCTTCTCTTTTAGCAGATGTTAAATTCTTATAATCCGTAAGGGTAGAAATAAATGGTGGAAAGTATATATAAATATGGTATTACCTTTATGATAAAAGTCATTATTGAATCAATTTAAGGGGATAAGAACGAAGTGGGTAGATTATAACAAACGTACACGTTTTAGTATGGAGATGATGTAAAAACCAGGGTAAGGTTATTTTGTAAGTTTATATAATAGATAGAAGTACTCTCATCAATAGCATTCGAGAACGCTACAGATAATTTTGATTTCTCACATAATTGGTCATGAAAATTTTCTGCTAAATCTTCAATCCACTGAGAAACAGTATTTCCCAATATGCTATTGCTAGCAAGCAAGTGCCCTTTTTATAATATCAACAGTGCTAAGGTTAAATTCCCTGTTAAATTCACCCTCAGAAAACGGCTTCGAAGAACTAGACATTTTTTCTGGTGTCCCTGATTTCCCCGCAGAGTCGATTATTTTGTTAACATTTAAAAACACATTTTCCTCTGATTTAAGTTCTCTTTTTAATTCTTCTAGTTGGGTTTGCCACATAAGTCCTATTTTTTCCCTATAACTATTATGATTTGCTTTATGGTGTGTTTTATTTAAATTTTATTATTATTTAATCTCAATCCTTTGCTTACAAATCCAACATGTAGGTTTCGACTTTATTTCAATAAAAACATATTTAATCTCACACTTTTCATGAAAAACACGAAATTATTTATCAACTTTCCTCTTTCCCTTAGAAAGCAACATTCTAGACCGTCAATCAATAGTACTGTTACTATGCACGCCTTTCCTCCTGCAAAACAATACAGCCCTCAAACAATGGAAGGATAGGATTTCAAACACTATAAAAGACAGCAAAGTGCTAGCTGAATTATTTAATTGAATCGACAAGAATTATACCAGACACAATTTTTTTTTGCACGAATGGATCGGAAAGTATTTTAAAAATTGTTACATACAAGCGTACCGTGAGTTTTCAAACCCTGGATTAAGAGTACAAAACCTAGCTATAAACCACAATTAAAATACATTTTTGTAAAAAAAAAGTAAACAAAGTCTCATTTTATAAAAACAATGGGGGCATGAAATTTTATTAGTATGATTATGATCAAATTTTATTAATCAGTAGTAATCAGTTACATAAAAATTTGT
Source organism: Timema californicum (assembly GCA_902141385.1). NCBI lineage: Eukaryota > Metazoa > Arthropoda > Insecta > Phasmatodea > Timematidae > Timema > Timema californicum. The sequence continues at coordinate 5,422 of CABFOW010005309.1, read as the reverse complement.
TGATCAAATTATTCTAATATATATTTTTTTATAAAAATCAAGTTAATTAGACCATTATGAATATGCATTTAGGTCTAAAGATTTAAAAAATGTTGGCTGTGGCCCTTAGCGCTCTATCATGGAAGGGGAAATTTATATGGCGTGTTGCAAGAGGCCATGTGTTAAAGCCATGTGTTTAAAATATGACGTCGAAATAATGATTTTTACGTTGCCTATGGATTACTTTTGTGTAACTTTTGTAAAATATTTGGCATTAAATCAAGTCTAGTAGAAACTAGTTAGAAAATGGTTTGTAGAATTGCGAATAAGTTTAGACATCTTTCTGGGTATTAAAATACATCATGAATCTCAGGTTTTCTTCTTAATATTATTTGTTGGAAGTTAAATTATATTGCAAACCAATTCTATTTATTTTTTATTAGTGGGTTTTACTATCTGTTCGGGTTATATACTTATTTACTAACTAAGCTAATGGTTTTAGGGATTAGGAAGGCTATGTTTTAAGTAATTGTATCCACATTTACGTGAAGGGATAGTGGAAAACCACTATGGAAAAACAAACTCAATACACACTACCGAGATTCGTATCTCAATCTCCCCGTCATAGGCAGTATATTCTACTGTGAGAGAGGGTGACTTGGTGGTCTAGGGGTAAGGTGTCAGACTTCTGTGCTGGCGGCTGGGGTTCAATTCCAGGTCCCGGCACAGATTTATATGATTACCAAACCCTTCCTTCACCTCTGACAAGACATCTTGTGAATGTGGGGAATCCCAGGCCTCTACCGTGGTTCGGATTCCACGTTAAACTGTAGGTCCTCCATTTCATCTCACAATCACCCTACCATTACACATTTACATTAGCGTAAGTGCGTATAAACCGAACGGGTAGTAAGACGCGGCGCTAATAATAATAATAATAATAATAATAATAATAATAATACTGTGAGAGTAGCGTGTTAGACCATGCAGCCACTGAAGTGGGTTCATTTTATTTTAAAATGGTGTACAAAAGGTGCTGGTTAAATTCTTTAGCACTATTTAAGTAAGTTTTAGACGTAGATGCTTCTTGAACTTATCATTTATAGCTTTGAGAAAAGAATAATATTTCCAATTGTAGGCCCGATTTGAATATTGTATCCACTATTAATGATTCAAACCCTTTTTTGCTAGTGATACTTATAATTCATTTACTGAAATGACTGATTATATAAGTACACGGCTTACAAACCAACCTAATACCAGAAATGACACCACATTCTTACTGAAGATTTATTAGTACAAATGCTTAAGTCATGTCACTAACCGAACCCAGGAATCTATATAATGAGTGAGGGTCTCTACATAATTAAATGTTTAAATCCATTTAAAATTAGGGAAAAAATTAAAATGACTAATTTTAATTAGCCTTATTGGTCAAGAATTCACATGGAGAGAGGATGTAAAACAACGTGAAATTAACAATTAGTAGTGCTGTCTGTCGAGAATGAACTCAATTCTCTTTAAGTCAGGGATTTCCTAATCTATCTTTCAGCCAGATGTTTTTTTTAAATTGGGTGTAAATGAAATAGTTTTTTTTTTGTTTACTCCACACAAACTTTTTTTTTACAAAGTTTTTTTAAAATTTAAAAGAGTCACAACAAAAAATACCCTAACTTTCCTCCGACAGAAACGCCCACTTTCCAGAACTGTAGCTCCTGCGGTAATCCGGTTACCACCTTTCCACCGCCACTTGCACTTGTGGCCAACACAATAAAGCAGAACCAGCCCGTCATGGGTGCGCCGGCACGTACACACGGTCATTACTACCGGACCAAGAAAAGAAAATAGCGTTCTTTTATTTTCATTCTGGGAGTTTTTTGGTGGAGAATTTTATTGAGGTTAGGTGAAGTCAGTCTCGTTCTCCCCGAACCCTCCCCACCCATCCCCAACCTTTCAACCCTTCCTGATGCTTTCCGCAGCTTGCACTGCACAGATTTGATTATGTGATGCCTCAAACCTCCTTTCTCTCTAACTACTGTCAGATACACATGTTTTCAGTGCTACCTCGTTCTCAGCACTATCACGTTTCCACATGATTTCAGCACTACCACATGTTTTCATTGTTACCACATATTTTTAGTGCTAGTAGATGATTTCTGTCCTACCAAATGTTTTCAGTGCTACCAGGTGATTTCTGCACTACCACATGTTTTCATTGTTAGATGTTTTCTGTCGTACCAAATGTTTTCAGTGCTACCAGGTGATTTCTGCACTACCACATTTTTTATGTCCTACCACATGTTTTCAGTGCTACCAGGTGATTTCTGCACTACCACATGTTTTCATTGTTACATGTTTTCTGTCCTACCAAATGTTTTCAGTGCTACCAGGTGATTTCTGCACTACCACATTTTTTTTCTGTCCTACCACATATTTTCAGTGCTACCAAATGATTTCTGCACTACCACATCTTTCAGTGCCATCGCATGTTTTCAGTCCTACCACATGTGTTTCTACACAAGATAAAAATGTTGTATTTTCCATTGCGTCTTATTACCCATTTTGGCTGTACAAATATGTAGTAATTATGCTAATTCTTCATGGGAAATAAGGTATACCCGCATTTACGTGGAAGGTGTGTAGTAAACCATTTGGTGGAAACACCCTGAGTATACCTTGGCTGGGATTCGAAACCCTAGTCTCCCAGTTACCAGCAGATCACACTGAATGAGCTTGATAGCTAGAACATTTATCCACCGATACGTGTAACAAAACATGTATATTTCATTTTAACTGGTTAATTTAGCAGAAACAGCAAAATCATTTCCTTTAGCTCGCGTTATCTCCACTCCCACATTACGTTGTTGATGTAGGAGATGTCAGAAAAGGAGTGTGTTTTTGTAGTTTTTATAGTAAACTTTTTTTTTCTTTAAGAAAATCAAATGTTGCTTCAGTACAAATAAAGAGTTTAATTTTCTTCACATGATGACCTAACAGTTGTTGAATATTTATCAAGGGTGTCCCGGAATTTAATGACCAATTTTTCTCTTCATTTAAAAAGTTGTATCATCTAATGTCAATATGCTAGTGACAGATATTCAACAACTGTTGATATCTCCATGCGAAGAAAACTAATCTCTATGTTTTTACTGGAGCATTTATTTTATTTATTTTTGCCAAAAAAAGTTTCGCTATACAATCTGCAAAATCACTGCTCTTAGCTTTGGTTTTATACATTCCCACCGCATTTTAATTGGGCCTTATACTTTAAATTAAAGTAGTTTATAATAAATTTAGCGCCCACGTCGTTGAAAACTTGGAATAAATGTCAGAATAATCCTATAAGTTTTTCCAGTGATGGGGAGGTCAGGACTAGAATCCCGGATGGGTAGTTTGAGGGTAGTTTTTCCTTAAGGGCGTTGCCTATAGCTCATCTACAGTGGGAGTGTAGGTGAGAGCAAGAAGAAGGTTATTTATTGCAAACAATGGCTGAAAGTATTATTTGAAAGGTTTTATATTACTCTTTATTGATAATATATTATTACTAAAGAAATAATAACGTTTTACAAATAGGTTGAAAATAGTGATTTTAAGCCAATGTTTGTAATAAATAAACTTCTGATGACTGTCAATTATCTACACTCTCACCGTAAATGAGCTGTACATGTTAGATCAGAGAGAGTCAAGATAGAATTAGCCATGTTGCTGTATTTACGTTTTATTCGACAAGTTTTCAGATAATTATAAAAAATAGTCTTACACTGTAATTTATTTGATCTGGTAGTAGATATATTTTTGTAGACGTATTTATTTTAATCGTCTACAGCTTAGTTTAATTGGGTTATTCATGGAAATAGACTGTATGAATCTTCCTTCCAGGATGTAGATTAATTAAGTCCGTGCAAGCATTGTGTCTATTTTATATAGGAAAATAGGAAAAGGTTGTTTTTAATTGGAAGTCAATGATATACAAGCACAAATAGCTATTATTTATTTGAGGTATTTAATGTGCACATTCTGAACTGGTATATTAAATCAGCACACGAGAATTTCTATGAGTGAGAGTGAAAGGTCTTGCAAACTTTACCGAGAAAAGTATTTTCGCATATCCTCGCAAAGGTTTTTTTACATGCCACAATCGGCATGGGACAAACAACTTTACATCCCCTACAAGGGAGGTTGTACCAATGATTATTTTTGCCAAAAAATATAATTACCGTGGCTGGGTTGAAACCCTCGACTATCGGACTGTGAGGCGATAACTTTAATCCAGATCACCGGGGTCGACCTCAAATGGTTTAATGAGTGTTTATACTCATTAGAGGAAGAGAGGAAGTATTATTCACACACACAAAAGGAGTCACAAGAGTGATCTACTCATTTTCTTTACTCTAATTTTATTTTGTATATTAGAGTCTTAAGGTATCTTTCAGAAGAGCACGTGAGCTGATTTATATGAGCTGATAGCTTGAGCCCATATGAAGCTCACTAGATCAGTGATTCAGCTCACATGAGTTTGTAAGGAAACAAAACTGCTTGTTGGTATTCTACAATGCCAGAACAAGAAAAGGTTAACGTTTTAACATATACAGTTCAAATTAGATGGGTAAAAAATTAAATAGATATTTGTGGGTGCAGCTTGTACCAACTTTAAGGATATAGAAGGGCTTTTTTGATTAAATATTCCATCAACTTAGAAAACACTCTCGCTTTATAATTATTTCCTTTGTTAGTATCATTTTTTGATGAGCCTAATTGTATCTTTAATTTCTTTCTCTAGAAGAAGACACTAACATTTACAATCAGCCCAAAGTTTTTTCTCCCGATTAATACAGTAATTGCATCGGGTGTACACAATGCAAGCCGTAATCTGATTTTTAAAAAAAGACTGTTTAGCAGGAATACTACTACGAATCTCCCCATCATGCGAGACTTTAAAAACAGATATTTCCGTACTGTGCTTCAGATCACTCGTGTGAAAAGGTGTTTAACATATAATTCCCTACTGATAGATTCAAATATCGTGAGCCAGCTCATGCGTGCTTGTGCGAAAGGCTATTTATGACACAGTGCCCTACTGACAGCATCAAATCTCGTGGGCCAGCTCTTGCGTGCTTGTGTGAAAGGCTATTTATGACACAGTGACCTACTGATAGCTTCAAATCTCGTGAGCCAGCTCTTGCGTGCTTGTGTGAAAGGCTATTTATGACACAGTGTCCTACTGATAGCTTCAAGTCTCGTGAGCCAGCTCTTGCGTGCTTTTGTGAAAGGCTATTTATGACACAGTGTCCTACTGATAGCTTCAAGTCTCGTGAGCCAGCTCTTGCGTGCTTTTGTGAAACGCTATTTATGACACAGTGTCCTACTGATAGCTTCAAATCTCGTGGGCCAGCTCTTGCGTACTTGTGCGAAAGGCTATTTATGACACAGTGCCCTACTGATA